>CABHPP010103343.1:0-10144 GCA_902168425.1 Peromyscus attwateri | reverse complement strand
GAGAGAGAGAGAGAGAGAGAGAGAGAGAGAGAGAGAGAGAGAGAGAGAGAATCCACAGAAGCCAGAATTGGAGCTGTTTTTAATGAGGGTGCTGGGATCCCTAACTCTGGTCCTCATGATAAAGCAGTAGATGCTCTTAACCATGGAGCCATATTCTTTATCCCCTTTTAGTCTTGTCCATTCTCATTTAGTGACTCTTTCCGTTCTCCTTTGGCCACACACTCCACCTGACCTCCTATTGACTCTCCAATTTGAAATCACAACTAGAACCCACTGGAGGGACCTCAGACACTGCCAGCCTCCTGCTAGTCTGTCTTTGCCCCATCTGGCTGCATGGCCCATTGCTTCATGAGTTTTTGTTGGTTTGTTTTTCAAGATAGGTTTTCTCTGTGTAGCCCTTGGCTGTCCTGGAACTTCTCTGTAGATCAGGCTGGCCTTGAACTCAGAGATTCACCTGCCTTGCCTCCCGAGTGCAGGGATTAAAGATGTGTGCCACCACTGCCCAGTGCTTCGTGAGTTTTTATAGGACAAAGTCTCCTGCAGTCCCTCAGTCTTAGACCAGAGTTCTGGCCTGTGTCCCTGGTTCTGGGCCCCTAGCCACACCTTCATGCCTCCACTTTCCCCAAACCTGACCCTTATTTACTAGGGCAGAGTTACACTGGGTGGGCCTGGCTCAACAAGCATTTGACTCAGGTAGGTCGTCATCTCTAATGCTGGCTTCATAAAAATGGGCATCTTAATTTATCTTAAGTTACCAAAGATAACTCAGCACAAGAATGAGCCCTTGTTTGTGCTGTGGCTCTGGAGGTGAGACAGACCACACATCCCCTCCCCTCCCCGACCCAAGGCCTCTCCCAGGCCCACTTATCACTATCCAACTGCTGGAGGCCACTCGAAAAAGTCTTCAGGGACGATTATGGGCCCCTGTCCTCAGAGGTCTCTATCAATAGCACATCTTCCTATGTGAGCACCAACTGCCCTCCCCAGATAATCATTAATCCAATCCAGCTGGTTTCCTGTGTTGCTGAACCCCAGACCAGGCACTTCCCAGAGAGGTGGACCACAGAAGCCAAGCTTGTTCCATCTTGTGGCAAAGGACACACAGTTACCTCTCAGTCAGTGTTCTTTCTCTTTGCTGCTGAAATTGAGTGGGTCTTCTCAGTCCTGTCCCCTGGATTTTTGCAACTCCATCCTCCTCCTCCCTTCAGCATGCCTGCCTCTCCTCCTCAGGGCCTATGGGTGAATGTCTGGCTATTTGATAATAGGCTCCATGGCCCGGACTGGGCTGTTTCTAAACTCACACATTAAGTTCAGACCCAAGGTGCAGCCATCTTACACCCCTGTTCTGGGAATTAGCCCTGCAAAACCATGGACCACTAATGCATCTTGTTATAAAAGCACATTTTCAAAGAATGCAGTGCTCAGAGGGGCACATGACATGGCTGACCCTGTGTTCCTCAGGCAACAGGTTTCTCCCACTGTAATCTTCAGCCACAGATACTTCAGCTGAGTATGTCCTTCCATGCTCAGTGTGTACCATTTTATAGATGGGTACCTGTCAGTCATGTTGGCCTCCACATGGTGTTTTTTGCCCCTTTCTAGGCTGTTGGTGTTTTTGTCAAGATGTTAACAGCCACCCATTTGTCAGACTCTCCCTTACTATCACTTGCCCTGTGCTGAGTTCTAGACAAAGGCAAAGGCATCCCTGCTGGCCCTGCTGCCAAGAAGAGGGAGGACACCACAGTGGCAAGTCCACAGTTGCCTCCCTCTTAACACGTATGTGATCTTGACAGTATCCACTTTATTATTTGCTGGGACTTAGTGATTCCTACTGTGTGTCCTCAGGACCTGCAGAGTCGTGTGTGTTTCTCTTATAAAAACAAACAATCATACTGAGAGGCTGAGCCCTTTAGTCCTGCTGGCACAGAGTATCAGTAAAAAAGGTGCTCAGAGATTAGCTCTACTGTGCTGAGGCCAAAGGGAATCTAGCCCCTTCCTTCATGGAGAGGCCCATTTCTTCAGGAATCCATGGAATAAACTAGAAGAGCAGGACCCAGTGAGGGAGGCGGCAAAGAGAGGGACTGCTGGCCTCATCTTCCCAATGTCCACAGCTGCTCTCCAGATGGACCTGGCCCTCTTCTGTGGCAGGAGGACCGTCATACCCTAATCCAGCAGGGCACAGCTCTGCTCTCAAAGGCAGCATCTGACCGGACAAGCAGTCCAAAAAATACCTGAGAACAGAGTCAAGAAGCCCACAAAGGGAGAACTGGCTTGTGCTTAGCAAAACTGAGACTGGCAGAGCATGGGATAAGGACGACCCTCAGGGTGGCCTAGTAAGGGCAGTAAGGGGAATCAGACCTAGTAAGGAGGAGGCAGCCTCACTGGAAGAAGCCAGACAGCCACATCTACCGTGGGCAAATGTAGAGAGGAGGTTCACAAAGATGAAGTTGGAACCAAGGGTATTTTGAAAGTGAAAAACCTGGGATAAACTGAGCAGGCACAACCAAGGTGGCTGATTTCTTCTGGCTTCAGGATGGGAGAACCTGAGTGAGTCTGGCAGGGCAGATGCTGAGCTTGCTCAGAAGTAAATCAGATGTACCCAGGCAGGAGTCAGCCAGATTCAGGGATAAGCTCTAGGGAGAGATCTGGGCTGGAACAAGGATGAGAGTTAACAACAAGGGCAGGAATGGAGGCTGTAGGATACTAGGCCCTGGGGGGACAGAGTTGACAGTAGGGGACCCTGAGAAGCAGAGATAGCTGGCTGCATGGCTTATCCCAACCTTCAGGTATAAGAAAATGAGATTGCCAGGTGACACACACCCTTAATCCCAGTACTCGGGAGGCAGAGGGGCAGATCTCTGTGAGTTCGAGGTCAGCCTGGTCTATATCGTGAGTTCCAGAATAGCCAGGGCTACGAAGAGAAACTCTGTCTGGAAAAACAAAACAAAACAAAAAACTGAGACAAGCTGGTACTGTTAGACCTATCAAGGTGTTTAAGAGATGTTGCAAATGAAGTTTGATATGAAAAATACTGGCCATCTCAAGAAAAGTTTTGGAATGTCATGAGTCAACATATTTGCCACGATACAAAGGGACAAAGGAACATTAATGATAGAGCCACAGAGGAGAGGCTGTCCCAAGAAGGCAGTTGCCACCCTTAAAACTGTTTCAGGGGATCAGATGAAGGAGGAAGGTCAGGAGGGGTCATGTGGGTTCTTTGCACAGCAGTGGTCTGGGGGGGGGTAGACATCTCTAGGCTTATAGCCGTCTGTATCAGGCCAAGGGTGAGAGGCTACACCTTTCCACTGATGACATATCTCCTTCCTTCCCAGAAGGCCACTCTGGCTACCAAGACAGAAATATACCCACGAATGCAACACAGATGAACATGTCAGAATAGGAAGGCTGGAACTGTGTGTCAGAAGACTGGAAAGCTGGGGCCCCTAACTCTGGCAGAGCCATGCATGGGGCCTTGAGCACCCCAGGGTGGGGCCTGCGAGTGCCTGCCTTGTCCTTAACCGGCTCAGATGGAGTGAGTATGCCCTTACTTCCAGTAGGCACCGGCTCAGTATTTTCCTGCACAGGTCGGGCTCAGTTAAGACTGAAACGGAGAAGTGAGAGAAACCTGCCCTGAGCCATAGGCAGGGTCCTCCACTAAAGCAGCCCTTCAGTCAAATCTCACTTTTAAGGGAGAACCACAGGCAAAACAGCTGCTGCCCCTGGGGACAGGAAGCCCCGTCAGCATCAGATGGCCAAATGATGCGTCAGAAAACTGGATTCACTAGCAGTGGCTTTTAGATAGAGAACAAAAAGTTGACACTGAGTATCTATCTCAGGCTTCGTCGAAGATCATGTGTAATGACCAAATTACCATGGTCTAAAACCTCCTCCAACTGCATCCAAATTAGCAGAAATAATCATGATTCACTTTAATTAGTGACTATGGAAATGAAGCCAAGGGCTGGTGGGCAGAGAGCCTGGCATGGCAGCTGCTGGCAACAGGAAGGGGGCCTGTCCTGGCCAACGAAGCTAGAGGCCTCAGTGGCTGAGTGTGGTCTTTGGCCTGGGGACCTGAGAGCCCATATGCTGGCCTGCACTCGGGTTCTACTCTGGTGTCTGCCACGTGTGAATGGAGATGGGGCTTGTCTCCTCTTCCATCCCTTATCACAGCGATCAGTACCACCATGGTCACCACATGCAGTACAAGAGGATCTGGATCACAACATACTGGGTCACCCTCACCCCACTTTACAGATGAGTAAATGTGACTCAGATCTGAGAAACTGGCCAGATCACTCAGCGTGAGCCCATGGGTTTCCTTTGCTTGAGCTGGGGTCCTGAGTTCAGTTCCATGGAAAGCTTTGTCTGGCTCCCAATTCACCCCATCAAGGGAGTGAGGATTCCCAGGGAATTTGGGTTGGTAGGGGCTATGGCCCATTTTGTCATGTGGTTTGGGGACAATTGGTTTGTAGCCCTCAGCTGAGGATGCCTACCTTGAGAAACAGAGCTCCCTTAGAGGCCAGGGCATCGAAGCTGCACCCGTTAGGGTAACAGTGATAGGCCACGTCCATGACAGGGTAACGGCTGGCAAAGAAGAGACCACTGTTGAGACACTTGAAATTGCAGCAGCCATGGCAACCGTAGACCCCGACGTCATACAGGATGTACTCAAAGTAGCCATGTAGCTGCTCTTTCAACTTAGCAGCTGCACGCTTGTCAAACACCTCCTGCAGGCACAGGAAGTCCAGGTTGGCCGGGAAGAAGGCCGAGACCTCGTGGTCAAAGGCTTCATCAGGGTGTCGCCTCCTGCGGGCTGCTGCCTTCTTCACCACTGATGTCTTATACAAGAGCTTGCTGTTGACTCCCGGCTCTCCGCTGCCACCACCATCTTGCCCAGCCCGTGCCTTCACCAGGGACTCCCTGGAGGCTGAGGGGCTGCCCAGGCTCCCAGAATCCCCATCTCGCTGATTGTGGTTGGGCGTCTGGCCCTTTGGGGTCCCACCAGCCCCATTCCTAATTTGGCTCCCAGTAGCAGGGTCATCAGCTTCTGGTGGACGGCCTCCTTCATCACCTCCAATGCGCACAATGCAGCTGTCCTCGAGGCTGCCATCAGCCGGGTCCCCAGAGGCTGGGCCATTGGCAGCCTCATCACTGGGGTGACGCCCACCATCCCCCTTGTATTCCACAGAGGCCGTCCTCTTAATGCTACCAGGGACAGCTCTGGCTCCATCACTGCCCTGCGGAGACACCAGGCTGCTGAAGCTGGCTGCACTGATGGAGGTGTTGGTGGGAGAATCAATGTAGATTTTGATCTGAGGCCTGGCGGCCCCATTGCGGATTCTCTGCCCAATCTCTTTGGCCCGTGCTTGGGTGTTGAAAACATTGTTGAGCCTTGCGAGTGAGTCAGGAAGGAGGCAGACATTGGCTGTGGCAAAACAAAAGCTTTTGCCAGCCCCCGTGCCCTTCCATTCACTGAGCAGGGCTGCCCCACCAGCTGGGCTCTTGTCCTCTAACCGGGAGTAGGAGTAGGGCCGGCGGGCAGACTGCAGTGGAGACCAGAAGATGAACCCAAGAAAGGCAAAAGGCAATGCAGCCACAAGCAGGGCCAGGTAGACTGGCGTGAAGAGTACAGTGCAGAAGAGCTGCAGGCAGCAAGGGTCATCTGCCCTCTGACGCTTCTCATAGGTGGTGGGTATGAAAGAGGCCACCAGCCGGTCCACTAGCCAGTAACATGGGAAGATGAGGGCCCAGGACACAGCGTGGAGGGCAGACAGACAGCTATTAGGAAAGGGGGTCGTGTACAAAACCATCGCAGCTCACTGGGCGCCGCAGCCGGCCCTACTACATGGTGTCCGTGGCAGCTGCAGCACTTTCCCAGGCAGGGGTGGGCAAGCTGGGGACAGGTGGAGGATGGGTCACCTCCTGGAAAGATGCGACTCTGGATAGTTAGTGCTAAATGTTCTGCAGACATTCATAGTTCACCTCAAGGGGCCATGCTGGGACACCAAAGCTTGTTGAGAACCTGTAGAAACAGTGAGAGAGGCCATTACTAAATTGGTTTGTTCTGAAAACCAGGGAATCCGTTTTACATGGAGTGTTGGGGGGCCAGAAGAATGCCCCAGCACATTCCATTTGCCTATGTAGTTTTGTTTTTGTGGAATAAACAGCTTTGAATATGGTTGTCCCTAACTGACTGTCTTGTTTCTGTAACTTAATTGCTTAAAAACTGGCTCATGTTTACAGAAGGGCATAGCTTCATTGGTACAAAGAGGTGTGTTAGGATTCGAGAGTGTGCCTGGACTGACGCTGGTTGGAATCAAGTGGAGCCATTTGGTTAGGCAGTGGCCTAGGTTAGAGGAGCTGCAAACACGCTCGCCTTTTATCTAGTGCCAACCAGGCCAGGAAAGACAAAAGGGGGCCAAAGATTACAGGGCAGAGGGCAGTGAGGCTAGCTGGGCAGAAGAGCAGGGAGTCCTCATTCACATGCAGCCCTGCTCTAACCATGGTCCAGCTTCCTGAGCGACAGACTAAGCTCTATGTTCTACCCCACGGTGCCCTGGCAGAACTCTAGCCAGTGTGTGTAGGGGGGATCCAGACATAGATCGTTTCACCAGCTTCTAGAATGAATAGTTTATCCAGTTGCCCTGACAGTCCCCTGGACACGTAGAGAAGCTTCCTGGGGCTGTGTGGGTCCGGCCAAAGCTTTATTAGTTCCCCAGCTTGTCCTCCAAGGTGCAGCTTCAGGCAAAGCCAACAACTACCTACATCCATCCATCCTGGGTCCCTGCCCCACAATGTACTGAGTCACAGTAGTTTTCAGAGCAGGCGTGACCACACCCAGGCAGGTGCATTGACTGTCCTGATTACCCAGTCAATAAAGACAAGAGTCTCGTGTTTACCCAGCCTCCAGGGACCCACACTGCTCTCGTCCTGAGGGGAAAATCCTGGATGTATCATCTGTATTTTGATTACTAGGCCAGGCAGCTAAATTTAATGTTTGTTTCTCTCACCGATGTACACCCCTTCTGCCCGTGACACCTCATTGGTCTGGACCCAGGCTGCCATCATTCATCCTGGCCCCACATTCCCTTCTCTCTCCTGAGATGACAGTCACCCAAACTAGAGACCTAGATATCATTCTTACTACCCTCCCTCAGTCCTCCTGTCCCATCTGTCCCGCTGCCCCCGATGAAACAGCTCAGTATGGACTGAGAACAGTGTCACAATTGATCAGCCTTGGCTGGAGGGACATTTCCTCAGCCAGTCTACAGGCTCTGCAGCCTGTCCACCCACTATGCTCGCCCCCTGCTCGCTCTGACAGTGGTGCCAGGACCTCACCCCGAGGAGCTCCCATAGTGCTACTTCCTGCTCCCTCACCCTCTCCACAGCTCGGCTTAGACGGCGGCTTTCTAGGGAGGACCCTTCACCTCCTTGCCTGGGTAGCTTAGTACTTCCACTGGGGTGCTTGTCCCCCAGAACAGCGGCCTGGTCCTTGCAGTTTGTGTTATTTGCACTTGGGGATATGTCTACCTCCCCAGAAAATGAGGGGCTTCACGAGAGAAGGGTCTACACAAGAGTCCCAGGGAGTCTCAAGGCGAAAGGCAGGTAGGTGCCTCCGAGATAGGATACATCAACAGAGGCCGATCATGATGCTAGTGCCAAAAAGGAGACAGCCGTCTCCTCCAGCCGTCGGGGAGGTGGGGTTTCCCACACAGTTGTCAGAGGCCCCAGAGCCCTGCAGACACCATCCCCAAGGCTGATGAAGGAGGACCAGGGATTCATGTCCAAAGAGGAGCTTAGGCTGGTGGCTGTGTCTAGTTCTGATGAACAAGAATCATGAAGATTTTTACTTTCCTCACGGGAAGTCACTTTGAAGCTAACACTGGAAGGTCACAGTTCGGAGCATCAAGTGTGCCTACACAAGCACAGCCAAGTGAGGACTTCTCAATGAATGCCACAGCCGGGTCTGAGGACGTCCAGCAACCTCCCACACCTGCCGTCTGGCTTGGGCAATGCTAGAGCACCGTCCTTGTTGTTTACTATCCCAACCACTCACCAGAGACAGAGGACTCCAGCTTGGAGCCAGAGCCATGGCTCACTCCTTATCACACTTGGCTGGGTGTGCTCAGCCAATTTATGACTCTCAATGAGGAGCTGGCAGAACCCCTCCTGGCTAGAGGTGGAAATACAGGATACGGAGCTGCCATACCAACCCATCTCTGCCGGATCCAGTGCCAGCGGCAGACCCTGCAGGAGCAATGGGCAATGCAATGAGGTCTTCTGAGGCATCCCAGACACCAGTGGTCCCTGAATTCAGCACCAAGACCCTAGGGGATGCCCCAGCCATATTCCTTGGGCTACTTGAATGTCAACCGAGAGTCTTAAGCAGACCCACTTCCAAGTCTCCCTTCCTCTTTTCCTTCGAATCACCCATTGTCTAAAGTCACTAGTGCCCCCTCTCACAACTGTGCAGTACTCCAAAGGATCCACTTAACATCTCTCTCTTCTTTATTCCTTCTCTCCCTTCCTGTCTCCCTCGACTGACCCCACTGTTTTGGGAGACAAAGTCCAGGCTCATAATCTCTGTCTGGGCCCTCTGTGCTCTTGTCTCTGTGTTCCCTTCCACCACTCATCCTGGCTCCAGCCACAGCCTCCTTTCCCGCTGTAGCTCGCCAGACCCCTCTGCACCTGCTTGTGGCTGTTTCCTGCAACTCCTCCTTCTTGACTCCGGCCATCCCCTCTCCCTTCTGTACCTTTCGGGGCTCAATTGAGACTTCTCTCCTTCAGGGGAATCTTCCTTGACCCTGTGAAGGCATTCTGTGACCACAGCCCCTCCCTACACCAGGCTATCTCTAGGCCTGGAGCTGGGGCTGTTTCTAGGATTCCCTCCAGCATAAGCTCCATGAAGTGTCTGTCTGAGGCCAAGCCCTGGCTCTTGGCCACCCTGCTTGGGGAGGTAAGTAACAAATGTAAGAATAAACAGACTGCTGGGTTGAGTGCCCACTCAGGTGGGGAAGCTCTTATGAAGTCAGTCTTTCTGCAGTAAGGGTCAGGTTTGATCTGTGGGCAGTAATGTGGGCTGCATGGATGACATTGGAGAAAGTATCAGGGAGGAGGTTTGTTTGTACCTCCAAAAGCCACTGCGGTGTCTACAGCACCCTGTGAGTCAGGCTTTCCTTCATCAAAGGCTTCCTGAGAAAAAGGACCCATTCTGTCATCCCATGTGGCTCAACCCCGACACTGGCTAATCAGATTGGAATCAGCTATGGGCTGGGATGGGCCTTTAGGGGACGGGGAGAGAGAATCCATCTTCAGATGCCCCCACTCTTGTGGCAAACCCTTCTGGCAAAGTCTCTAGTTTGCAGTGACCTTTCTTTTTGCCTGCCCTGGGCAGGCATGGGCATGTTTTTGGGCTCCACTATAGGGCTGATGGAGGGGAGGGTCTGGGGTGGCAGCTTCAGGGGCTAGTGGGAGCTGTGCTACCACAGTGCCCTCTAAGGTGAGGCAGCTTTGAGTCCCTTGGCCCTCCATGGTGCCACTCCAAACCCTTCAAGCGACCCCGGGCCTCCTCCCAGCAGTGCCATGGATAGGAGGAGGCCCCTCCTGGTGCTGCCACCTGCTGTGCCCGCACTGGCTCCCTCATCTACACGTGGAAGCTGCTGCTGCTGCAGAAGACACAGGAGGACTGCCACGGACGAGGCTGTTTCTAAAGCTCTGGATAATTATTTTGTCTCAGGGAAATGAAAGGAGGGTAAACAAACAGCACACATTAATTAGTCTGATCTACACTTTCCTCATGAAAGAGGAGCGCTGCCGTTAAACAGGAGAGGCTGGTAACTTCCCAGAGTTTTCAAACGCTCGAGGAGAGGCCATGGAAGGGTGTGGCTTCCTCGGGTTTGCTCACCACAGGCAGGTGCTCAGCTGCACCCTACCCTGCTTCTCTCCCTTTCTCTTGTCTGCACTGTTAAATGGGGTCAGGCATGTGTCTGGCTTTGGACTGGGACCGCATTTTCCCTATCATTCCTTCTTCTCTTTTCCATGTCCTTGATCTGATAGCTTTGCAAGCAAGGCCTGTCATGGACACCCTTAAAGGGTTGGCAGGTCCCTCTAAGGCCATGCATGCTGAGCTTCTGTACCTCACCTC
>CABHPP010103342.1:497-11094 GCA_902168425.1 Peromyscus attwateri | reverse complement strand
AGAGAGAGAGAGAGAGAGAGAGAGAGAGAGAGAGAGAGAGAGAGAGAAGTTACGGCGCACAGGGTAACAATGCTTCCCTTGAGAGCCATAGACTACCTCACAAAAAAAGACGCAGTGCTACATACAGCAAGCTTCACTTCCAATGGTTGGTCAGCGGAATCCAAGAAACACCCCACACAGTATAGGCTGTTGTCATTGCCTTTGGATGCCCCCCCCCCAAAAAAAACTTGAAGGTAAGACCTGTGGTTGAAGACATTGCACATTTTAGGCACGGGACTTGGAGGTATCAAGCTGGGACTGACCTGGAAGCCTCCTCCTTGAAAACTAGCTACCATAGTAGCCAAAGATACTGTGCAAGCCACCAAGGGAGAAAGATGATAAATGGCCCTGCCCAACTTTAAGGCCTACAAACCACAATGATGACCAGCCCAGCAAGAATTCCCCAGTGGTACAATAGTGGCACTTTTTCCCAGGGGTAACCAATAGCTGTCTAATTGGACTTAAGGCCTGCTCAATGGGATGGGACTCATGCCTGGTACTGTAAACCTAGGCAAACACCCATGGCTGGGGAGGTCACTGACCCCAGAGGAGAACCTACTGTTGCCATTTTTGGAAACCAATATAATTTCTAACTGTATTGTAAATACTTTCGCTTATATCCACGGAGAAGTGTAGTTCCCGAGCCTCCATCAAAGAAACTTCTGTTTGTAACAGATGGAAACTATTAGAGTTACAGCTGGTCAAAATTCAGAGAGTGAGTTACCATGGGGGCACCCAGCTCTAATTGCTACATTTACAAGGCAACCCCTATGCCTAAGGCTCAGGGAACGTTGTGAAAGAGAGGATGAGAACATCGTGAGAGCCAGAAGGCAGGTTATCTGCTGTTAGATAGCATCTTCTAGATATGACGGGGGACCTATAGCCATGGTTGCCTAACCGAGATCTGCGCAGGCCTGGAAGCCCAAACGGTATCTAAGACTGAAAAGCAGTCAGGAAATTATATCCCTGATGCACAGCTGGCTGCATCTGATTCAGAAGCTTAAGTGAATTTGAAGCAGCCGGAGCGAAGGGCCAGGTGAGCCAGGACTCCAGACTCCTTGATTTTCTTCCTATCTCTAAAGATGAGTCACTTGTTGTTATTTCGTTACTTCACCCTCCAGGCTAACACTGATCACCTTTAGCTCTTATACTAGGGACGGCGTGAGTCACAGGCTTGACCATTTTATTTTGCTCCTGTATGTTCAATATTAAGAACGTTAGTAAAGGCATTCTTTACCCTCTTTTAGGATTTAAATGAGAACCGACAGAAAAATGCAATCCTGATTATAGTTTTAGGCACTTTGTTTTTCCTGAGCAAATGGTTCATTTGTGACAGATAAACACGGGGAGTGAAGTTGATCCTTTCTCCGTGCTGGTAACCCAAATATTAGAGCCGATTTTGACTTATTCCATAGTGAATTTGCCAGACTCCAAGCTGTGTAGTTTGCAAACTGAGCCGGATGTGCCTAGGTCCAGCTTACTTTCTTCTTTAATGTCCCATTTCAATTTACTTTTCTTTCCCTATTAGTTAAAGCACTTTAAAATGTCAATAATTTCAAAAAAAATATGCTTATAGTCAGAATTCAGAAGGCTTCTATTCTTGCCTGAAAACGATGTGCCCCCATTCCCCACCGGGGGTGGGGTGGGTGGATAGCTGTTGTGAGCTGCATGCATCTCTCTCTCTCTCTAGAGGTGTTCTCTGAGAATGTAAATATCTGTGTGCATATGTGAGCTCAATTTATGCATGGCAATGTGCAATGCAGATTTGTAAGAAGTTTGCGTATGCTGCTCTGGAGTTGGGCGATAGATGTGACGAGTATTCCTATCCCTGCTTTTTGATGACACTTAACATTCAATTTCTTTACTTTGAACGAGTTATCTGATGTAGAGTTTAGCTGCTCTAGTCAGTTTCCCTCAGAATGACTCAACTAGTATAAAATCAAAGCCTGGCCATTCTGTTTCCTCATCTTGGTGGATCCCAGGGCCTGTCTCAGAGCTCTGTGGCCTTCCTCACGCTCCCTAGCCTGCTTCTTCAGATCCACCACCCCACTATTTTCTACACTTCTCTCAGGCTCAGGGACCTGGGGTTTTTTGGCCTTCGCTTTCTACCCTTGGAGTGCCAGAGCCTCTTTATCTACAGATGTAGAGATCTAGGAGCATAGCCCGTGACTGGAAGAAGATACAGGCCTAGCATTGGGAGCTGGGCCCAGGCTGAGCCCAGGCTGCCTAAACTCCACTCTGGTTTGTTTCTTCTGCTTTGGCAGGGGAGGGGCATTTCCCTTGCTGTTATCCCAGATTCTCTGAGCACACTTCCTTGATGTCACAAATTCACCACAAATGAATCTCATTTCAGGGTCTACCTCTCAGGAACCACATAGGACGGCAGATACTCAGATACCAGCCCTCTCCCTGGATGCTGTCCAAAAGGGTAACTCAGCTCTCTTCTCAGAGCCTGCTCTCTTGGCGAGGTCTCAAGGGTTGCAAAGCTGTGTCATTTCATCTCCCTCCCTCTCTTTCTCCTTACCTTAAGTTTTTAACTAATATGTCCTATATACAGGGCCAGCATTTCTGTTATTTACATTCTGTTGGGTAAATAATGTCCACTTTGTTCTAGCTGTTCCCCCTCAGTGGATTGGGTGAGATGTCCAAGATACCCAGCAATTCCTTCCCTGGGACCTTCCTAGTCACCCTGTCCTTGGATGATACTTGTTTTATGCGGCTTCCTGGGAAAAAAGTTGTGGCTAAGCTCTTGCGTATCTCTTCAGGTGGAGTGTGATGTTCTTGAGTCAAATTTGTTTGTTTGTTTACTCTTAAGGATATTTCTGGCAATGCTTTACCATTTTCTAGCAGGATTTATTTCTTCTTTTCTATTTCTCTCTATAATTGACTTGGAATAAAACAGGAACCCCCCCCCCTTTTTTTTAATCTGAAAAGTTCTCTGATACATTTTTTTTTTCTAGCAACAAGATAGAGCTTTAAACTGGTAGATTTGAATGACTCCTACATTTTGCCAAGAACATATGACTTTGATATCTAACTAATCATTTGTGTGTGTGTGTGTGTGTGTGTGTGTGTGTGTGTGTGTGTGTAGGTGCTAGAGGTATATATGGGCTTCTTTTTCAACTGCCCTCAACCTTAATTTCTGAAACAGGGTCTCTCACTGAGCCTAGAGCTGACTGGCCACAAGTCCTGGGGATCTTCTGTCTCCACCTCTCCAGTTCTGGGATTACAGAAGCATACCACAACACCTGGCCTTGACATGGGACCTGGGGATCGAACTTGGGTCCTCATGCTTTCCCAACAAACACTTTAGCCACGGAACCAGCTTCCCAGCTCCCTGTACCTGACAGATCATTTTTATTTTCTGAAATGTTACACTCTTGGTAGTGGCTGATGAAGCTGCTCCAGAGAAGACTGGTTTAGCCCAGCTCTGTAGGGGACGGCTGACCTTCTAGCCAGGACTGGCTCACCCTGGGGTTCCTTACTTCCAGTAACAGCATGAAGAACCTTTGAACTCAACTGCTTCCTTATGTGGGTCTCCTTCTTTTAAGATGTCCGTTTCTATATTTCTATATTTCTGTATTTTGTCCTCTAGTCTTCTCTAGAGTCCTTTTCTTCTCTGAATCTTCTTGGGTTGTTCTGTTATTGTTTGGTCAGTTTCTTCTCCCTGTTGGCCTCCTTTTTCTCTCCATGACCTCCAGGCCTCTTCTCGTATTTCTGTGAGGGAATAGTTTACTAACCACTGCGTCCAATGGGAACCTCCTGCTCCTGAGGCTCTAGTTCTATTTTTTCCTCCCTTCTTCCCCCAATGCTGTCAGGTCTGGTTTCGTCCACTCCCATCTTGGTATATTTCCTTAGCACTGCATGTCTACTCTGGATTATACATTTAGTGGCAACTATGACTGTTTTCTTCTTACCGAAGAGCTGTATCACCCCTGTTCTCTCTCAGTTCTCAGGGATCGCTCTCATAGCTAAACTTCCTGACAGGGTTGGATGTAATTATCTGTATGCCATCCTGGAGCAGCTGGCTCCCAAGTTGCCTTTTTTTTTTTTTTTTTTTTTAATTTTTATTTTTACATCTTAACTCTGCTGGTTGTCCTGAAGAGACTGGGCATTCTGAGACTCAGTTGCCTAGTTGGCAAAGCAGATACAATGTTACTTTCACAGCGAGGATTGGCTGAATTAAGGATCCGAGGGATTTGGCACCGAGTCTGATGTTTAGAAAGCACTTGGTAAATCTCTGCTGTTTTCCTCCATTTTTTCTCGTCTGATGGAGATGTTGACAGTTATATTATAAAAACAGATCTGCCCCTCTTCTAGTTTGCTGTCTGCTGTTGGGGTAAATAACAGGACCAAAAGAAACTTTTGGAGGAAAGGGTTTATTTCATCTCACAAGCCTCAGGTCACACTCCATCACTGAGGGAAGTTAGGACAGGCACTCAAGGCAGGAACCTGGAGGAAGGAACCGAACCAGAGATCACAGAGGAAGGCTGCTTACTGGCCTTGTCTTCATGGCTTGCTCAGTTTGCATTCATATGCTATGCAGGACCCACTCAAGGGTACCTCTTCTCACAGTGTGGTGGGATCTTCCATATCAACCATTAATGAAGAAATGTCCCCGTAGACATGCCCACAGGCTGATCTGATGGAGGCGATTCCTCAGCTGAAGTTCCCTCTTCCCAGGTGTAGTGGTTTGAATGAGAAATGTCCTCCATAGACTCGGGCATTTAAACAGTTGGTCCCCAGTGGGTGGTACTGTTCGGGGAGGTTTAGGTTTAGGTGGTACAGCCTTGCTGGAGGAAGTACGTCACTGGGGGCTGGCTTTGAGATTAAAATCCTCTCCTACTTCCAGTTTGCTCTGTCTGCTCTGAGCTTGCGGTTCAAGATGTGAGCTCTCAGCTTCCTGTTCCTGATGCCTTGCCTTCGGCTTGCTGCCATGCCTTCATTGAGCCATCAGGGACTCATACCCCAGACTCACATCCCTCTGCAGCCATAAGGCAAAACAAACAAACAAACAAACAAAACCCCACTATTTCTTGAGTCTTTGGCCACAGTGTTACCACATCAACAGAAAAGTAACTAATATAGCAGGAGACTCTATCATGTATCAACATGACAAAATTTAATCAGAATAGCACCCTTGTGATAGGGCACTGCAAGGTCCAGACCAACTCCCCTTATAGTAAGAGATCCTGCCTCAAAAACAAAACAAAAATCAAGGATCTTTTGTTTTTCTCTAAATACTGTGTTTTTTAAGCATCCGTTACAGTAAATATTAGGACATGCTTGTTGAAAACTTATTATATTCTAGGAATTAAAATTTATTTATTTTGTGTGCTCTGTGTGTGTGTGGGAGAGCACAATTGTGCCACAGCACACAGGGGAGGGAGGTCAGAGAATAGCTTTTGGAAGCCAGTAGTTTGGAATCATGTGAATCCTGGGGATCCAAATCAGGTCAGCAGGCCTCACAGCAGGCCACAGTAGATGTCTCCTGAGCCATCCTGATGGTACAAGTCTAATAACTTTACTAAATTAGTCACATATTTTACCCCCTGTAATTCTTCAGCAATGCTTTGAGGGATGTTGTATCATTGTACCTTTTAATTTTTTAAAGATAGAAATTTATAATATCATCAAAAATTTATAATATTTTATAAATTATAAAATTTATCATACATCATTTCCCCCTTTCCTTCCTCCAGCCTTCCCATGAACCACCCCCTCTCTGGTCCCTCTTAATTTCATGGCCTTTGACCTCTTTTTTATTTTATTTTTGTAACTTTTTCTCCTTTTCTTTAATTGTTGTTACACACACATATATATGATTTGACAATGCCTGTGAACTACAACATTATACCTATTTTACAGATGAATAAGGTTCGAGCACCAAGGACGCAAGTAGCCAAGGCACACCTTGCCTTGAACTCTAATTTCAGTGGCCACGTCATCAATGGACCCTCTGGCAATCCTACCCTTTTCTGTGATCAGAGCTGCAGAAGGAGCGAAAGTGCATGAGGTTTCATATGTGGCCCTGGGAAGCGCTCTCTGTCTGTCTGTCTGTCTCTCTTTCTCTGTGTGTGTGTGTCTTTCTGTCTGTCTCTGTCTCTCTGTCTCTGTCTCTCTTTCTGTCTGTCTCTCTGTCTCTGTCTCTCTCTCTGTCTCTCTCTCTCTCTCTCTCTCTCTCTCTCACACACACACACACACACACACACACTGTGTAAATAATTTCATGAATACACAGACTGTGATCATTTTGTATCCACAGGTCAAGTACTCGAGCAGGGTAGGGTGGGGATTCACACTCTGTTAAATAAAGCTTTAAGGGAGCACTCGGACAGTGCTTTCCCCTAGCAACTGGAACCTCCAGCAAGAGTTCCCTATGCTTGTGTCTCTGTTTCAGGTGATCTAATAAAAGGGACCAGGTTCTAAATCACACACAACGCTGGGTTTTCTCAGAATGTAGCTAGCTACCTGCTCTTAATGCCGTTCTTGGAAAAGATGGAGCGCAGAGGAGGAACTGGGCTGCAGTGAGGACTCTGTTAAAAGAAACTGTCCACGCCATGCTATTTATCAAAATATTTTCCCATTGGAAAAAAGGTGCAAGCAATGTCTGACTGGACTGTTCAGGAAATTCCTACGAACACCCAGCGATATAAAGTCATGGTAGAAAGGAACACAGTGGTTTAATTCACTGTTTCACTTGTGCAGACAGAAACTGTTCTAGAGATGAGTTCTGAACTCCAGCAGTTTCCTGCTGTATGTAGCACACACAAACAAAGCCAGTTCGAAAAATACTGACTCTAAGAAATGTATCATTTGTGTTTCTCCAGACTAAACAAAAAGCTCCAACTAAGGCCAAAGTAGGAGATTTTTCTAACCCTTCCCACCCTGTACTCCACCTTCCTATCAGAGGACCAGATTTATAGCAGAGAGCAAGAATGCCAGGTCAATGGCTTTGCAGTGTTTCTAGTCACACTGTACCCCTTGGCTTTGGGCAGCCTGCAAGATCTCGGCCATGCTATAGCCCAGGTTTGTTGGAATTCAGACCATGAGTGTTTCCTCTGGATTGTGATAGACTCTTTCCACCAAAAATATTTTTCTAGGCAAGTAGTCTCATGATTTATTAGCTTCAAGGACCTCCAATGTCAAATGGAGATAAATTATAGTTGGAAGAAAATAAATAGAGGTTTGTAAAAGATGTGGCCCATAGCCCTTTGGGGAAAGGTCACTTGGAAGTGTTGAGAGGACCCTGTGACAAAGGCAGGGTTGGTACCCTGTGAATCAAGCCCCCAGCCAGTCCTTGCCACATCACAGTCACAGTTCCTTCCTGTAAGCTGTGCACCAGTCACACACAGGAATACTGACTGCTACCAAATCTCCAAATCTCTGATGCCTATTTTCGATACTGCGTCAACTGAGTCTCAAAATCCATTTTCCTGCTTTCCCTTTAGGTGGCACAAGGAACCAGTGAAGCTATTTTTGCTTCAGGTGTCTTGGCAGTACTGAAATTGGTATTGTTGCCTGGTAGAGATTTGGAAGTACTGGTGCCACTTGCAAGGCTCAGGACTCTTGCCTCTGAGCCAGTTCCTGGAGCTGGCCTTGACATCTCCCCAACAGCTGCTTCAGTTGGACACGGATTTGGATTTTCTACCCAGGCTTCTTGGCGGTGCCTCTTCCATATCAGAATGTAACTGGGCCACCCAGGCTCTGGCTTTGTCTCCAGTAGGCTACTCTAGGAATCTCCGGAGAAATGATGCTTCTCTAGTTAATTTTCTCCTACTGTCTTCCTGGGTCCCATCCCATGTTTTCCAAGATCCTTCTAGTCTTGGCTTCTCCTGTTCCCTCTCTTCTCTTGGGAGCATCCACACACTCATGGATGCTAGGAAATCTCATACATGAAGACAAGGTTCCTGCCATCAAGATGCTCAACACAAAGAAGACAGAGCCATAACAAATAATGACCAGTTGGTATGCATTCCAAAGTGTGGGTATTGTCACGTAGGCACCCACTCCTGGTCCCTAATTCTGTCAACTTTCAGAGCACCTGAGGTCTCTAGCTTGACCTTTACCTTTTCTTACCCTCCATGTTCTGTCTTGAAGACATGATCACATCCATTACTTCCGTGTCTACTAGTACCCCAAGTCTCCCTTTCCACCCTAGTCCGTCTCTGGTCTACTGAGCAGAAACCATCCAGAGCTGATACTGAAGGGAGATGCATCAGGGTGGCCACAAGAATAAGGGTGTAGTGATGAGGAAATGTCTTGTCAACTCGTTTCACATAGGTTTCTAGTGGCATAGCTGGAGGATTTCACATGCTCTCACACACTTAGGGACCACAGCATGATGAGCAGTGCATGTGTGATGTTCAGACTCCGTGGCTCTTCAACATACCAAGAAAGTTTCCTTCCTTCCTTAAACCTCACAGGTGAATGTTGGAGTTCTTGGGCAGAGCAATGCTCTTTTTTTATTAACATAAGAAAATACAAATAGCTTTTATTTTTAATTAGAAGGGCTCATTCTTAATCCCAGTATTTGGGAGGCAGAGGCAGGAGGATTGCTGTGAGTTAGAAGTCGTCTTGGCTCCAGGACAGCCAGGGCTGTTACACAGAGAAAGAAAGAGAGAGAGAAAAAAAGAGGAAAGGAAGAGTGGTGGCAGGTCACACAGCATAAATGGGCACACACTTGAGTTTAACGGGAAATAGTGTGTGAGAATGAGCGGTTGTCTCCTCTTTGCTTTACGTCACAGTAAAGATCTTATTATTGAAGATGACTCTTGTCCCTTTCCAAGGGCTGCTTGGGGGTGGGGAGCTTGTCGCTGACTTTTAAAATTTGAATTTGAGAATTCCACGTTTATTCTTTCAGAGTTCCTAAAAAAGATTTTAGGTGTGTTCATGCACGTACTGGTTCATAAGTCTTAGATATCGAAATGTCTAACTAAAAAAAAGTCCATAGTAAATAATTTTGTAAAGTTCTCAGTATTTTTTGATGCGGTGTTGTGAATGGTAAGGCAAGAGAAGATACTGAAATCCTTGGAAGTTGAGGATAGAGGACTGTGGATGGGCACAGAAGGCAGAACTAACTCAGCAAGCTTTACTTCAAATATGGCTTCCTTGCATTGGAGCCTGGACTGCTGAGAACTGTGGCTATTGCCTTACTTAGTTAGAGACAATGGATGAGCCCTTGGTGAGCACCTATGGCATGCAGATTGTGCCTTTGGACCCAAAGCCTGAGTCTAGTTCTGTTTCATGCAAGAAACATGGAAAATGGAAGATTATGTTATAGATTCATTCAGTCAGCAGAGACCCTGGGAACACACTGACTCCCTCCCTGCCATGTTCCTGTGTGTACAAAAAGTCTGTCTTACTAAACACATTCTTAATCTCCAAACTCAGCTCCGACATAGCTGTCAGCTAGACACTCACTATGTCAGTTGGGCTCTCCCCACAAATAGATTGATTCCTTTGAACATCCTCAGATCTGAAAGCTGATTTGTCAGCCTCCTGTCTACCAAGATGACATCCCCCCAACCCCAACTGTCAAGCAAGTCATGAGAAAAACAGCAGGAGTTAAACAGGAGTGAGGCTCTCCCAGTCCCCCACCCACTCTCCTTTGAGCATGTGAGGGAACCGCTCCTGAATTTCTGGTTGAGCCAGGAGTTGTATGAGTGGGAGCTGGCTTTCTTCCTGCATTCCCCAGGAGCCCAGACTGCCAACTGCAGGCCAATCTGTGGTTCCACAAATCTGTCTATACTCTTTGAAGGTATAGTGGATACTTCACAAGTAGCTTTTGGATACGTGAAGTACCCAGCCATTCTCAGAAGAGAAGGATGCAAGAGTATATTTCTCCAAATAGGACACAATAGAATGCTGAAGGGCTTTTTTTTTTCTTTCTCTTCTGTTTTTGGGGGGTTTGAGGATTAATACTGATGGTCAAATTCTTGGGATTGAGAGTCACCTGAAATATAAGCTTCTGGACCCTCCTTGATGGGGTTATCTAGATTAGGTTAACCGAAGTAAGAAGGTCACTGAGGGTGGCGCCACTCCTTAGGTTGAGTTCCTGGACTGCATAAAAAGGAGAAAAGAGGCTGACTACCAACATCCATCTCTCCCCGCCCGCTCGCTTCCTGACTGAGAATGCAATATGACCACCTGCTTCAAACTCTTACTGCCACACCCTCGTAAACTGTACCCTAAATCGTGAGCCAGAATAACCCCTTCCTCCACTGAATTGATTTTGAGGGGTATTTTGCCACAGCAATGAGACAAGTCACTAACACCAGGGAGACAGTGAAAGTGGGCCTGGAATTCTGTCCAGTTAGAATAGAACACTTTCAATGTAATTTTCATATTCTTCAATGTTTACTGAGGTTTGCTTCTATAGTGTATATTAAGAATGTTGAGCCGGGCGGTGGTGGCGCACGCCTTTAATCCCAGCACTCGGGAGTCAGAGCCAGGCGGATCTCTGTGAGTTCGAGGCCAGCCTGGGCTACCAAGGGAGCTCCAGGAAAGGTGCAAAGCTACACAGAGAAACCCTGTCTCGAAAAACCAAAAAAAAAAA
>CABHPP010103340.1:0-11445 GCA_902168425.1 Peromyscus attwateri | reverse complement strand
TGTGTGTGTGTGTGTGTGTGTGTGTGTGTGTGTGTGTGTGTGTGTGTATCTGACCCTGAGCGGTCTACCCCCTTGGCGCTTGCATTCCTGGTAGAGAGACAAGAAGAAAACAAGATAGTTTCAGTGATAAGAACAAGGCTGTGTGTGATAAGATTAAAACACGGAAGGAAGGTGGGCATGTCAGAGGAGGGCTGTCTGTGGAGGAGGTGTTAGATGTAAGGGTAAATATAGATGGAAGCCAGCCTTGAGGAATGTGTAGGGGGCCTAGAGAGGACAGAGGCTGGCTGCGTAAGGAGCTTATAAAACAGTGTGGGCTGAAGGCGCTGGGAGGTGGCTTGGGTTGACCTTGCTTTTGCACAGTAGGGCCCACTGGACTCAATAATGGCTTGGACACAGGTCTGAGGAGATTCAAGACACTAGGCACCCCCCCTTAGCCCCAACCCCACTCCATTGTGTATGCTAGGCAAGCTCTCTGCCTCTGAGCTATGCTTCCAGTCTCGCAGCAAGGTTTTGATCTGAGCAGCTGGGGAACATCTGCAACTGGGAAGGCTGGGGAGTTGATCAGGGAGGAGCCTGTCCTGGAGGAGTCTCGTAGAGCTGAGTTCTCAGTGGGAAAAGAAAGTACTTAAAAGCACAGAGACGCCCACCTGCCAAACAGGAGCTGCTTAAGTATGATGGAATTTTAGATTCCTAAAAAGAGAGAGAAGGACAGAAGGAAATCAATCCATCTGAAATCTGAGCATTCGAGTGTAAACAAACCTGGTATTACATCCAACTGGCACTGGACAACAAAATGCCTGTGTTTTGCTGAGTATGGTGGCACATGCCTTTAACCCAGCACTCAAAATCTCCATGAGTTCAATGCCAGCCTGGTGTACATAGTGATTTCCAGGCCAGCCAGGACTACACAGTGAGACTGTCCACACATTTTTTTAAGCCTGTATTTTCAAGTCAGAGGTAAGTTAAACATCAATAAAAATATGCAATAAGATCAGAGGAATGGTACAGAGAAGTCTCCAATTTACTACTTTGGGGAGGACATTTTAGTTATAGAAACATTTATAAGTAGTATTTAAAAATAAATCTTTGCATTTATTTTGGAGGATTGGGGATTACACCCCAGCTAAGCATGCTATACCATAACCTTGATATTTTAGCAGACAGATAAAGACAGACATTCAAACGTAACAGAAACTAGCACTTGAGAAGCCCTGAACTCAATCTTCAGTAGTGATGGGGGACAGGCTGTACACATCAGCAGCCAGCTTGTCCCTGGAGGCATCCCAGCATTTTCTTGTTCCTGGTCTGTTCTTTCCTTGTGATAAAGTCAAATGACAAGGGACAGGCCCATCTATGCATTGTAACCAGGGTGGAGACAACCCAAGTGGGGTAAGAACGTGAGGACCTACGGCTCCCGTCCCCGTGAGTATCATCACTACTGTCACCTACACTGAGGTTATATCCAGGATGTGTCCTTAGGAAGAGTCCCAGTGCATTCTCCACCCCCACCCCCACCCTGCATCCTGCTACTCCTCAGGCCTCCCCTATCTTTCCCAGAGGCCATTCCATCCCAGCCATCTCTCTACCTAACTCACCTCAGTATCTAGCAGTGTCTTATTGTTTTTTTCACACACACATGAATACTACCGGTTTTCACTTGATGAAGTCTGGGGTGACTTCAAGAGGCAGGAGAGGTTCAGGACTCAAAGATGACGTTCCAAACTTCATCACTTTTGTGGACGAAAGTGGTTCCACAAAGCTCTGGAACTCGTTTATCAGAAAGCATTTCTTTTTCTTTTTCTTTTTTCTTTTTTTTTTTAAATGCAAGCTACAGTCCCATCAAAATTTCAGCCAGTCCTTTCCTCCCGGGGAAGTCACAAAAGCAATATTTTCCACCTAGAGATTTTCCCATCCCTGCAAAAATGATTTGCCAATGGTTCGTGTTTTCTTCCGCAGAGCTGCACTTTCTGAATACTGTCTTGTGTATGTCCGCTTGGTAACAGACACGCACCAAGCCTTGCCTCGGAGAGAAATCACTGCAGACAAACGCAGGCAGAGCAGTAAGCAGGTGGCGGCATTGGGACTTCCCTGGGTTGCGTTTAGTATTCCGTGTGCATTGTCCTCAGAAACCTCGTGGCCATGAAGACTAAGCCAAAGCTGCCTGTCTGTGCAGCTTTCTGTGTCTTAGGCTGAAGAGGTCTGCAGTAGACATCAGTTGTCCTGGCAGATGACATAGCTTGATGCTCTCTGACCATTGCCAAGTCTGGGGAAACAGCTCGTGCATCTGGTTTCCTGTCCTTTGTCTTTGGGCAGCAAATTTGCTGACAATATGACACATGATGTGTAAATGAGGATGATTTGAGAAGATAAATGAGGCCTTGCATTTTTTATGTATTTTAGCTATGCTAGACTGCCTGCATACCCCATTTTTTTTTTCCTACTTCCCCTATAGAAGCTGACTGAGCAGGCCAGTCTGAAGCAGTCCCCAGCTGTCACTGAGCTGGGGCTCTGCTGAAGTCACTCTGCATGGCCACCCTGAACCTCCATATCCCATCCATGCTGTCTTTACGTGGTGATGTTGGCTTTTCTGACCGCGGATGCTCTGTGCACTGCCCGTTAAACACCCCAATCCTACCATCCCCCCAGTGATGAGCCCTGGCAGGAGGAAGTGTGATACCCTCATTCTCACACATCCCTGAGGACACGTGTCTGCCCCACCTGCCCAGAACAAACGCTTGGGAAATGAAAATGTCAATTAAGCTGGGTTGCCATAGCAACCCCAATCTCATGTTTGCTGTTAATAGAAAAAAAGAAAAAAAAAACAGTACAAGGCTGAAGATTGAGTCAGTTGAATTCTTCGGTTGTTCCATTCACCCTTTCAAAATACACAAATACTGTACACATTGGTTTGTAAAGACTAACGCAGCCAATGAGACTTTCTTAAATGGTTAGAGGGAATGAACCCAGGGCATTATTCATGCTAGGCAATCCCTCTCCACAAAGCCACAGCCCAAGCCCCCATAATGCATCTTCAGTTTTATTTATTATCTTTTTTTTTTTGGTTTTTCAAGATAAGGTTAGGGTTATCATCATCAGTGTGTGTGTGTGTGTGTGTGTGTGTGTGTGTGTGTGTGTGTGTATGTGTGTGTGTGCATATCTGTGTGTGCATGATGTGTGTGGGCACACACGTGGAAGCCAGAAGACAACTTGGTGGAGTTGTGTCTCTTCCTCCTTTTTGTGGGTTCTGGGGCTCCAGCACAGGCCCCAGGCTTGCAGGCAGGTGCTGCTCCCATGCTGAGCTGGCTGGCTGGCCCCTGGTGATCTCTCTTCTTCGGCTGCCTTCACACTTGCACAGCCCCTTCTGCCAGGGCTTCTGGAGCGCTGGGATGACAGGTGGGAGCCACCAGCTCCGCGATCTGCCTTGTTGAGGCAGAACAATGAGACAGGCCCAGAAAAACCCTGCTGTTCTCCTCTGGACCTGGCATGAGTTCCACTGCTGCGGAATGAGTTCATTTGTGCTGTTTGTTTTTAAAATAGGGCCTCTCTGGAGCCCTGGCTTGCCTGGCACATTCTAAATTGACCACAGGGATCCACCTGCCTCTGCCTCCTGAGTGCTGGGATCAAAAGCGTGCGCCCACACCTAGGCTTGTCCCTTAAACTCTCATCCTCCTGCCTCACCTCCTGAGTGCTGGGGTTTCCAGACTGTACCACCACACCCTTTGTTTACATGGTTCTGGGGAAAGAATCTAGGGTTTTGTGCATTGTGGGCAAACACACTACAAACTGAGCTACATCCCCAGCGGTCTGCTGCCCCTTGCCCCCCTCCCCCATCTCCCTCACCCCACCTGCCCCGCCACCTTTTTGAGGCAGGGTGGGTCCTACCTCGAACTCAGATCCCCTTGCCTCAGCCTCAGTGCTGAGATTACAGGTGTGTGCCACAGCCTGGCACTTAAGGTTTTGTTTTTTTCCTTGTCACTGATGTTCTCCCCCATGCCAGTGGCTCTGATAAGGATCACTGAAGATGCGCCGGTATCAGCTTTCAATCTCCTAGAAGAGAAACCTGCAGGTCAGGTCCCAGTGAGAAGACTTCACTCTGTGGTCTTTCAAATCCTGAGTGAGGAGCGAGGGCCCAGAGTCAGAGGCCTAGGCTGACACAGGCTTTGTTCATCCGTGTTTTCAATGCTGGAGACTGAACCCAAGGCCTTTTGCATGGGCAGTGCCATCTTTGTACCTTTTATTTGGGGACAGGGTCTTGTTCAAGCCAGCTTTGAACTCACTTTGAGCTTACGATTCTCCTGCCTCAGTCTGCTGAGTAGCTGGAACTACATTCTTGTACCAAACCCTGGGTGCTCTGCAGGTTTTCTGAGTTTTGTTAGGCATACTTTGGGGTAACTTACCCCCTGTAGTCCTGGTCTGTGAAATGAGGCTGACAGGCGTGGTGCTTACCAGGCTGGGGGTGTGGTTCAGTGACTAGCCCATGCCTGGAATGACGGCTCCCATCCACAGCCCCCTACCCACCAAAAAGTGCTTCCCTTATAGGGTGGTTCTGAGAATTAGATGAAATGCCATAGACACGCTGGCTCACGGTGAGTCCTCCGTAGATGTGGATCATTGTTATATTAATGTTGGTGGCGGAATTCACAGAGTAGAAATGCATCTGCCAGATGGCTATCACAGAAGGTATGTGCTTTAAATGGCACTTGTTAGTTTTTCTCTTTTCTTTGTGTTGAGGAAGGGTATCATGTAGCTCAGGTATCTTCAATCTCATTGTGTAGCCAAGATTGATCTTGAACTCCTTTTCCTCCTGCCCCAGCTTCCAGAGTGCACATTACACTTATGTGCTACCACACCATCCTGGCTGTTCAGCGCTTCATGCATGCTGGGCCAGCACTCCACACTGAGCTGGGTCCCCAGACCCCTTTACTAATGTTTGAAATGCATTCCACTGGCTGGATGTTGTTAACAGCATGTTTCTTTCTCTCTCTATCAATATACAAGCTGATTTGTTTTTGTGCTTTTTTCATTTTTACTTTCTGCCCTTGCCAATGCAAGGACCCAAGCGTTAAGAGGCAGGCATGTGCAAAGCCACTGAGCTATCACTCGCTCTCCCCTTTAAAAAAGAAGGTGGCTTGGGCCTGTAATCATAGCACTTGAGAAGTGGAGGCTGGAACATTAGGAGTTCAAGATTAGTCTCAGCTACATAGTGAGTTGGAGGCCAGCCTGGGCTACGTGAGATCTTGTCTCAAAAAACAAAAAATGGCTTAGGACTGGGGTGTGGTCTAGTGGCAGCACTTGCCTAGTGCATGCCCAGCTCTAGGTTGGATGCCAACCCCTGCAAAACAGTTGTGTTTTGTTTTGTTCTTATCTAATGAATGGTCAGTCACAACTATGCAGATGTTCGTGTTGAACCCCTTGCGCAAAGGGGCAACATCTCTCCCGTGACGGTCTCAGAACAAAAAAAAGGAGCCTCCTTCTTACTCACAGGGTGGAGGGATCTGCAGGAATTAAGGCAGCCTTGGCAAAGAGGAAGACCGGGAAAGATGTCCTGGATGTTTTGGGAGGGGCCTTTCCCTTCTCCTGAATTTTACAGTCACATCCAGGCATCTCCCAGTCTCCCAGATTCAGCCCCTTAAGGAAAGATGGACAGCAGAGGCCTGAGCAGTGCCAATCAATCACGACTTCTACGGGCGAATGCCAGGGAGACTGGAGGCTGCACCCATTCTGGAGAGCAGCCAGCCTTATTTGCGTTTCACAGAGTTTAGCACGAAGGAAGGAAGGAGGGTGGGCCAACAAGATGGGTAAAGGTTCAGTGGGTAGAGGTGCTTGCCACCAAGCCTGATGACCTGGGTTCAAATCCCTGGGACCCTCATGGTAGAAGTCGAAAGAATGACTTTCACAAGTTGTTCTCTGCCCTCCACACATGTACTGTGGCACACAAGCATACAACCACATACAAAATAAATGTGTGTGTGTGTGTGTGTGTGTGTGTGTGTGTGTGTGTGTAAGGATCAAGCTGACTGGGTGGTGGTGGCACACACCTTTAATCCCGGCACTCTGGGAGACAGAGGCAGGCAGATTTGTAAATTCAAGCCCAGCCTGGTCTACAAAGCAAGTTCCAGGACAGCCAGGACTACACAGAGAAACCCTGTTTTGAACCCCGTGCGCGCGTTCAAAACACACGTAAAACAAGAACAATAAAACCAAAAGTTGGGAGTCTGCACTCCAGGTCTGCCCTGAGATCCTTTGGACATTGGTGGCCATAATTCCATAATTAGTAATTTTAGCCGCAGCCCCTAAAGAGTCACTAGAACAAGGAACTGAAGTCATGAATGGGGCAGGAGTTGTGCTCTTCCATGTTAGTGTCATGATCTCTGATGTTGACATCATAGGGAGTTTTCTATTTTAATTAATTAATTAATTAATTAATTAATTTATTTATTTATTTATTTATTCATTTTACAACTTGGCCACTGTTTCCCCTCCTTCCTCTCCTCCCAGTCCCCCCCCCCCATACACACCTACCCCATCCACTACTCCTATGTTTCTGTTCAGAGGAGGGCAGTGCCCTCCCATGGATATCAACCAAACACGGCATATCAAGTTGAAGGTTGGACGAGGCAACTCAGTATGAGGAAAAGGTCCCAAAAGCCAGTTATAGATGGAGAGTAGACAGCATAGGTGTTTTGACCTCCGGGGACAGCTTCCAGGTGGAGTATCCTCGGGGTAAGGGGGCCCAGACCATGCCTGGAGGTTCCCTCATAGTCATGCCTGGCTGCTTTGGTGGTGTGCATACCCTGCTTCCAGTGTGGGCTCCTCCCTCTGGGTTCCTTGGTGAGCTAGAGTTTGCCTCCCCAGAGTGCTGCCCACAAGCAGGAATTACGTCCAGGCAGAGCTTTTGAGCTCTTCAACTTCCGTTTGCTGTACCCTAACCACCTCTTGTGGCTGGAAGGTTTCTCCAGTCCCACCTAGCCTGGCGGTCCCACAGCCGCTTATAAAATAATCACTCAGAGGTTTAATATTATTTACATACTGTATGGCCTATGGCAGGCTTCTTGCTAGCTAGCTCTTTCATCTTAAATTAACCCATTTCTATGAATCTATATGTTGCCACGTTGCTGTGGCATTACTGGTCTGCTGGCATGTTGCTCCTTGGGCAGCAGGCTGGCAGATCCTCTGCCTCTGCCTTTCTTCTTCCCGTCTCTCTCTTGGATTTCCTGCCTGGCTATAACTTGACTCGCCATAGGCCAGAGCAATTTCTTTATTAACCAATCATAACAACACATATCCACAGCATACAGAAAGACCTCCCACAGCAACCTCTTTCCTAGGTGTCAAGTGGGAATACCCGTCCCAGATGGCACTCTGAGTCCCTTCTTTTCTAGAAGAGCAGTCCGAGGCGATCCTGTAAGAATTCCCTTTGAAAATAACTACCCAGAGGCGGGGGAGATGGTTCAGTGGGTAGTGTGACCACAGCACAAGCCTGAGGAACCAGCTTAAAATCCCTAACATCATATAAGAAGCAGGCCCTGCTGGAGATTGGAGGATCCCGGGGCAGCCAGCCAGTGTAACCAGTCAGTGAGCTCCAGACTTAATTAATTAGAAACTCTGTCTCAAAAAATAAGGTAGAGGGCAGCTGAGGTGATCACGGTGAAGACACCTGTGAAAGCCTGAGGGCCTGAGTTCAGTCCCCAGAACCACGATGGAAGAACAGGACTGATCCCAACCTTGTCCTCTAACTTGACCTGCATGACATGGAGCACATGCACCCGCACTTACACGTACATATTAAACACACAGTAGAAATAGGTCAAATTTAATTGTTTTATTTCAGTAACTAGCAATAGAGGAAGGCACCTGACATTGACCTCTGACCTCTACATATGCATGCATTGGTACATGCACACATACACACAAACACAAAGATAAAAAAAATTTAAATACTCATAGCTGAGACTCCAAGTCTGATTTTTATTAATTAATTAATTTATTAATTTATTTATTTATTTATTTTGGTTCTTTCGAGACAGGGTTTCTCTGTGTAGTTTTAATGCCTGTCCTGGATCTCACTCTGTAGACCAGGCTGGTCTAGGACTCACAGAGATCTGCCTAGTTCTACCTCCCTAGTGCTGGGATTAAAGGCATGTGCCACCACCACCCGGTGATTTTTGTATTTTTTGTTTGTTTTGATTTTTTTTTTCATATTCTCACTCTGTAACTCGGGCTGGCCTGGAATGCATATATCCTAGGGTAGCTTTGGATTTGAAGCAATTCTCCTGCCTCAGTCTCCCACATACACGAGTCACCAGGCAGAATCCAAGACCCAAGGTCTGGACCACATCTTCCTGCAGGAATAGCTGACTCTTGAGGACAGGGGACTGTGAGACTCTGCTCTGTCGGCACAGCTGAGGTGCTGCTGCGGCAGGGGCTGCCTGCCTCCCAGAGCTTTGGGGGGATCCTAAGAAACTGTCCCTGTGGATGAGCAGATAGGGCTGGCATCACACAGCTTACTGAAGCCCAGCCTGGCTCACCAATTCCTCTGCCCCCATTTCACAGTTTCTGTCTTGGGTTGCGTAATCCCAGACTTCCAGGGCTTAAGTCACCCTGGCGGACAAATTTCTGCTGCTGGGTTTTAATTGGAGGCCAGGCTCCCCTTTCTTTCTGTCTAAGCCATCCCCTCAAAGACCTGATAGGAAACAGGCTGACCTTACCTCGCCTTGTGGCCCCAGGGACTGGCTTTGGTGACATTTCCAAATTTATCACAGTCTCAGGCAAGCCCATAGCATAACAATTACTTGAGGCCCTGGGGATCTGCAGTTAATATATTTTTCTTTTCTAAACAAATGAATGCTCTGGCTTTTGTTTGTTATGTTGGCCTTGCAATATAGAAAGCATTTGATTACAGCCCGTTCTCATTACAATCATTTTATAAAAGGGAAAACACAGAGGACTGAAGTAATGTTTTCAGGGTTATAATTACAGAGCAGAGCAGAGTCCAAAACTAGGTCTGTGTTTTTGAAGCCAGTGTGCTCTGGACACGTTGGGGAAACCAGGACCAGGCCAGGCATGGTGCACACATCTTTAATCCAGCACTCCAGAGGCAGAGGCAGGTGAATCTGTGTGAGCTCGGGGCGGTGGTTCTCAACCTTCCTAATGCTTCAGTCCTTTAATACAGTTCCTCATAACCGTAAGATTATTTTCATTGCTACTTAATAGCTATAATTTTTCTACTGTTATGAAAGGAATGTAAATATCTGTTTCCCTATGGTCTTAGGCGACCCCTATGAAAAGGTTATTCAACCCCCTCCCCCTCAAAGGCGTCGAGACCCACATGTTGAAAACTACTGGTTCAGGGCTAATTGGGCTACATATGGAGTTTCAGACCAGCCAGGACTACACAGCGAGACCCTGTAAAAAATGGCAGCACAACAATCTGATGGTACAGGCGGGTAGGGGTTCCTTATAGCTAGAGTGTTCTGCATGGTCCTCGTCACTCTTGTGTCCTTGCTCAGGGGTGAGCACCTGCCCATGCTGGCACTGCCCCTGCCTTTTCTCCATGAGTTACTGGCTTCTGAAATGCAGTTTCTTTTGCTCTGGTGGCTTCCTGGAAGGCCAGGAATTGAGCTCAGGCCGCTTGCCCACTAGGATTTGTGGCCAGCTGGGCAGGCTGGCAAGCAATATTCTGGCTGTGACCCTGTGGCCCTCTAGGGGACAGATGAAGATGCTGTCACTCCCTGAGATGGCCCTAGCCAGCTCGTTAGTCACCAGGTTTGGCCAGACCAGCATGGCTTTTGGAGGGAGCACACCCGGGTTCAAATTCTGCTCCATTACGCATCTACAGTCCTGGGCACTTTTGCCTTTGGGAGGCTCCTCTCCACCAGAAAGGAAAAAGCACCGAATGTACGTCCCTGCTATAGTAGACTAGAGAGCATGCTCGTGCGATATGAAAAGCATTTCTTCGCCCTGAAAGTTCAGGCTCCTTCTTTTGATTTTAATTGAAATTTTAAAATTTACTCCTGTGTAGCCCAGATTTGGCCTTGAACTTTCCTCCTGCCCCCTCTTCCTGAGTGCTGGCGTTACAGGCAGGCGCCACCACACCCAGCTAAATTCAGCATTTATTATTATTATTATTATGTGTAGGTACGCGTGCGCATTCGTGCGTTGGAGAGAGTGACTCGGGGGTACTTCTACCACAGCTCCCAGGTAGAGGTCAGAGGACACCCGGGGAGTCGCCTCTTTCCTTCTGTGGTTCTGGGGCTTGAGTTCAGCTCAGCAGGTTTGTGCACCAAGCACTTTTACCCACTGAGTCATTTCACGGGCCCTACATTCAAATATTTTACGGACTCCAAGTATTCTGGGCCCTAGGCACTCTGCCCGCTGTACTTACTGGATAAGATGACTTATTTGACTTTTTGGGGGTCTGTGGTGTTTTGTTGCTGGGAATTGAAGCCAGGAACTTTTTGTTGTTGTTGAGACATAGTCTCCTTGTGCTTTTCTGGCTGGACTGCAACTCCCTGTGTTGTGACCAGGTTGGCCTCAGATTCACCAAGAGCCATGTGTCTCTGCCTTATAAGTGCTAGGATTAAAAATACGCACCACCGTGCCTCGCTAAGGCCAGGAGTGTACATGCTAGGCAAGTACTCTACCACTGTGCCACATTCCCCAGCCCAAGCTGATGCTTTGGGAGCCAGTTTATCTGTAAAATGGCTATGGTGACACATCCGTTCGGACCCACAAGTGCCGAGCACTTAGGGGCTCCAGCGCTTAATATCTAGCTGCTGCTGCTGTACTTGGTGGAACTGTCCTTCCTGCCTTCTGTTGGGCCAGGGCCTTATGCAGGAAGGGCTGATCATGCCATGGAGGGGGCAGAGTTCCCCTTGTGGGTGACAGGCAGCTCCTTGGGCACTTACTGAAAGAGGATTGAGACCAGATATGGTAACTCATGCACATAAGCCCTGCACTCTGGAGGCCGAGGGAGTTCATGATTCTGAGGTCAGCCTGTGCTACACGGTAAGACTCTGCCTCAAAAAAAAAAAAAAAAAAAAAAAAAAAAAAGAAAGGAAGAAAAAGAAAAAGAAGAGGGAAGAAGGGAAGCAGGCGTTGTGGTGGAGGTTTCCACTGTCAGCTCTGTTTCTGGCTCCTGTGTCTCAAACAGTAGGACCTGGATGTCCCAGGACTTGCCTTCTGCCCAGGCCTGCTCAAAGACTGTGTCTGTTCAGCAGCGCTGGGGCCAGCAGCCAGGGTGCCGCTGTGCTCTGCCTGCCTGTCTCTCCAGGGAGCACTCTCCGGCCGACCACTGCAAGCAGCCTTGGCAAGGGCACACACAGGGCTTTGCTTCCAGCCTCCCTCCTCCCACTGGCGGCCCACGCTGCCTCCTTGGCCTCACCCTGGCTCGTTCTGCTTTCACATGGTCACATGTGCACGTGGCTGGCCACGTGCAATGCCCAG
>CABHPP010103338.1:17696-30329 GCA_902168425.1 Peromyscus attwateri | reverse complement strand
ACAGTTTCCTGGTGGTTCCGTCCTGGTGACAGGGCCCGGGTTATGACGACTAATCCCAAGCCGAATAAGGCATTGAAGGTGAGGCGGGCTGGGCTAGCATGGGCTGGCACTGGCACTGTCCTGGCAGCCCACTTTCACAGCACTGCCCCTTGAATGAGGTCAGCTTTGTCCTCAGGAAGTGGGCAAGGATCCCAGGAGAGGTGGGACAGTGGCCCAGAAGAACCTGGCCTTGATGACCAGGGAGGTAGCTCACAGGTAGAGGGGTGGTAAGGCAGGTGCTGAGTAGATCCTGGTGCTTGGGACTGCATGCACAGGCCCTTCCTCTGCCCGAGCTCTTCCCCTAGTGCTGCTATCACCAAAGGTGCTTCTGAGTCAGCTTCCTTGCCTCACAGGCTCCTGAGTGCTGTGTGCGGGGCTCCCTTGAGTGAGCCTTGACCGGCCAGATTCATGCTTTGCACCAGTGGGTAGATGTGAGGGAAGGGCAAGGCTGCTGTATCATCCTGTCCCTTGCCTAGAAATGCTTGGCCAGAGCATCTGAGGGGAAATATGCCTGTTCCTTGTGTGTCTAGAAAGCTTAAGAAGTTGACCAAGACCTTACTTCCCGAGGGAATGGCTGTCAGGTCCTCCCTGTTCAAAGGTTCATAGCAACAGCAGTGGGGTAGTTTGTGGCACCATCCCATGGGCATAATCTTGGAGTCCCATGCTGCCACCTTGCTGTAGGATGGGAACACAGGGCAGGTGAGATGCACTGCTGGGCCTTTGTTGTACCTTTGGTGACTGTGCCAGTCCCGTGACCCTGGGTCCCCCTGTGCTAACACTTGCTCATCTGGCTCCTTAGGTTAAGAAGGAGGCGGGCGAGAACGCCCCTGTGCTTAGTGACGATGAGCTGGTGTCCATGTCGGTGCGGGAGCTGAACCAGCACCTGCGGGGGCTCACCAAGGAGGAGGTGACTCGGCTGAAGCAGCGCCGGCGCACACTCAAGAACCGAGGCTACGCAGCGAGCTGTCGCATCAAGCGTGTGACGCAGAAGGAGGAGCTGGAGCGGCAGCGTGTCGAGTTGCAGCAGGAAGTAGAGAAGCTGGCCCGGGAGAACAGCAGCATGCGGCTGGAGCTAGATGCCCTGCGCTCCAAGTACGAGGCCCTGCAGACCTTCGCACGCACCGTGGCCCGAGGGCCTGTCACACCCACCAAGGTGGCCACCACCAGTGTCATCACCATCGTCAAATCTGCCGAGCTCTCCTCCACCTCTGTGCCCTTCTCAGCCGCTTCCTAGTGCCTGCCGGGGCCGGGCAGGGCGCGGGCAGTGGCACAGCCCTCACGCCTATCCCGGGCTCCCTGGCGCAGATTCCTCATGTCCACTTGCCCACTGTGGACCCTGGGGGGCTGAGGGCAAGGACAGCGGGGACAGGCAGATGCAGGAAAAAAGGGAGGCTCTCGTGAGCCAGTGCCACAAGCATCCCCCACTCACCTCTTTCCTTCCCCCGGGGTGTGTTGGTAGTTGCTGACAGGAACTGCATGGGCCACCAGGATGAACAATCAGGCCCCTGTGGCAGGGAGTGAGGACTCGTCTTCCACTTCTCCGGTGCCTGTCTGTCAGCACCATCAGTGCCATCCCCCGAGGGCCTCCAGCTGGGGTGGACCCCATACTGTCACTTTCTGGGCGCTGGCCTTCTTGTCCTTATCAAAGGGCGCTACAACCAGCTTTAGCCCTTAGAGCCAGGTCCGTGTCCTGGGAAACAGTTCCCAATATAGTCACCTGCAGGGGCTAGTACATGTGTTCCTGTGTGTACACAGGCTACCATCGCAGCCTGTGACGGCAGGAAGCCGCTGGGCCAGGTGGCCACACAGAGCCTGTCCAGTATGTGTGCTGAGGGTTGCATGGATGTCCTGGAGTGTCCCTGGGGGTCTGTTAGCTAAGGAGGCTGCCCGTCATGGTGCAGGCCACCTGTCCACAGAGCCAGCGGACAGCGGGGCTTGGGTTCTTCTGGGGCTTAGCAGAGGAGAGGCTGGAGGGGAGCCCATGAAGCCTGAGAGAGGTTGAGGGATATGGGAATGGCAGTTAAGATGTGTTTTGTTGCTAGGAAAAAATAGGAAGAAGGTGGAGTCCTGGCGGCCCAGGGGATGTGGAAGAGACCTAAGAGACATAGTATGGAGGGACAAAGGGTGCATCTGGAGGGCCTTGTGGACACACCCCCTGTGGGTGTCAGCAGGGGCCCAGGGCAGACTGTGGGTGCAGATACTCTGCAGCTTTGGTGCCCAGTTGTTACCGCCTATTCCTCCTTCATAGAGTTCTGGGTCATTGGCCATCTTGTGCTTTCTTACTGAAGGGATTAAGGCCTCCAGGCCCTGAGGAGTATGGTGGACAGGGAGTGGAGGACAGGCTGAGCCAAAGCCAGGCACTTAGAAAGCACTGTTGGAACCATAGCCTTGGTAGGTAATCCATATTGGATATCAATAAGGACCATGGGATATTTAAAGAGAGAGAAGATATATATATATATATATATAATTATATACACATTTTATCGTACAGATTTTTTCATAACAATTTTCTTTCCCAGTTTGATACTGTAGATCTTTATTAATGCAGAGTAGGTTGGACAGTGGGGTGGGGAACTGGCCATGGATGGAGGCCCAGGGTGCCAACAGCTTTCCTCAGTCTTTCTGTGGCGGCGCTGGGCATGCTGGGTCACTGGTGAAACTTGCTCCAGCAGGTGTCACACTGGATGAGTGGTCTCCAGGGTGGGCTACAGTGCTAGGCAGGTGACCACTGGCTGTGGGTTGCTACCCACTCCCGGCCCGTGGTGCCCTCCTGAGCCTTGGAGGCTCCATACTGTTGGCCTTCAGGGTGGACGGGACTTTCATTGCTACCTGGAACACCTGCGCAGCGTACCTGCCTGGAGGGGACTGGGAAGGGTGTGAGCATGCCCCGTGGCTCTATGTCCCTGAAACGTCATCGTCACAATTTAATATATGGATGTTTTTATTTAAGATAAAAGTGAGTTTTCTGTCTTGTTCCTCCAACTTCTCAGAGCAAGCTTTACTTTTTCAAAAGGTGACAGGGACACATGCTGACCACGCAGAGGCCTGGTGTCCCCAGCCACCTGCTACTGGCAGTTTCATTTCAATATTTATTTTTTGTGCTTCCTCCCCCATGTTATAAATTATTGAGAAGAGATCACAGACTGTTGACCCCCTGTCTGTGCCCCGCCTCATGGCCACCACCTAATTTATTGCTGTACATGTTGCTGTGACTGCTTTTGTATCTTTGCAATAAAGAATTTCCTGTTTGAGATGCTTCCGGTGTGTGGATGGTGATGTGGGTGGGAACCCTGCATCCTGCCCGACAGCCTGGGCTGGCCCTTCCCTGATGAGGCTTAGCTTTCTATTCTGCACCTGATCCTCCCTGGGAGTCTCCTGAGATGTAGGGACTACCACAAGGTGACACCTTCCACCTGCACTCGTGACTCACCTGCAGATATGTCTCAATGTCCAGGCTACCCTAGCAAGAGGCCTCTGATGACCAATGCAGCCTGTGCTTTATAGTTGGGAACCTCGGGGACCTGAGCCACCCCTTTGTCAGGGTGGGCCGTATCACCTGCTTGGCCCCTGAACACTGTTGAATGGGGTCTAGGATGAACATGCAGGACATTGCAAGAGGGGCAGGGTGTAAGGGCACAGGGCAATGCAATGTTCATTGAAGCTAACACAATGCTCTTAGACTTCTGAGTCTGACTAGAGCTGAGGACAGTGATTTGGTTGGGTTCAGTCCCTAGAAACCACACACAATAGCAGGTGCACATTTGTGATCTCAGTGTTAGGGAGGCAGAGACAAGTAGACCTCGGGAGGCTCACAGGCCAGCTGGCCTTAGGCTACTTGGTGAGCTTCAAGACAAAGTCTCCGGCTAGGCCAGATTTCTCTCCAGCTGACGCCAGAATCTGTTCCTGAGTGCCAACCAGCCTCTGTGGGCAGATGGACTACAGAAGGTCCACTCGTGGCACACCTACACCAGGTCCACTCTGGGGCCCTCAGCACAGTGTAGACTACTTCAGGTTTTACTTGGGTCACCTCACACACGGGGACCAGAGGTCAGGACAGGTTCAAAACGGCAGGAGCTCATCATGGCTCATGCCTGTAAGTCCCAGTAGTTAGGAGGATGAGGTGGCGGGATCACTCTGAGGGTATGTAATCAAGTCTGAGGGTAGCCTTGGTTACATAAGAGTTTGAGGTTAGCCTTGGCTACATAGTTCCAGGCCAGCCTAGGCTACAAAGTAAGACCCTGTCTCATGGAGTGGGGGCTAGTGTGATGGATTGATTAGTAAAGTGCCTGCCATGGAAACGTGGGGACCCGAGTTCAGATCCCCAATACCAGCACAGAAAACTGTCATGTGTGTAATCCTGGCAATTGTAGGGGTGAAGACAGGCAGATCTTTGGGGCTCACTGGCTAGCAAGCCGAGCCAAAATGATGAAGCTTTATGTTCAGTGAGAGACCCTGTCCCAAAAATTAATGTGGGAAATTACTAAGGAAGACACCCAGGATTGACCTCTGACCTCCTTACGAATATATACACACATGCATATATGCCCGCACACGAAATAGCAGAAGGTTGTGCCAGGGCGAGCCCAGTGACTGCATGGCAAGCGGCCCCCTCTTGGGCCCTGTGGGCTGTGGACCACCTTAAGCCAGTGGTGATGAGACGGAAGCCTTCCTCTTCCCCTGGTGTACTCCAATTACTCCCCATCATTCTTGGAGCACCTCGGCCTGGCCGGATCCTTCTGACTCAGTCCGTAGCCGCATTCCACCAGAGCCCTGGGTGCCGCGTTATCCCTGGCCCGGCTTTGCTTTGTGTCAGAATGCAGGTGGTGGGGAAGAGGGAAGAGCAAGGCTCAGTGACCCCTACTGGCCTCGTCCCCTACTGGCTCAGTAACCTTGGGCAATGTGTTTAATTTCTTTGGTTGGCACACCTTCCCCCGGTACCAGGGTACAGAGGTTCCTGGTGCGTGTGTCGGGGTTTAGCGATGTTAATTTTTGCCTTCTCTCTAAAGCACAGACCCCAGCTACTGCCCAAGGCCCAGGAACCTCCTTCGTATCTGGGCTGGTGGGAGGGGACCCTTCCTAACTTGTCGCTGCACATGGCCTCTCCAGGGCAGAGGAAGGCAGCCCCCTGCTGGCCGAGCCCTAAGCCTCCTCCTCTCATATTTGAAGGCCAGCACTGAGCCTGTCACAGCCTCTAGAGTGTAGGTCTCTCGGGGAGTACAGAGCCCCTCCCGGCCCTGCTGACTGTGTGGGCTGCAGGGCCACCTTGCGGGCCTGCCAGTCCCAGAAGGCAGATAAGTAGGCGTGGGTGGCTTTTTACAGCCAGGTGCAGGGAGGAAGAGCGTCTATCTTATCAGCCCAGAAGGGTTAGCGAGAAGCCACTGGCCTTGGCTCCTCCTGTCTCTGGGCCCAGAGAACAAGAAGGCAGGGAAGTGCACCCCTCTGGTCTGAAACTGTGGGCTGTGGGAGCCGGCAACCGGGCAAGTGATGCTTGCTGGGTGGTTCCCACAGGGCATTTGTCTGGGTGCCGGCCTGGGCAGCTGATCGCTGACTCCCTACCCCTGCTACCTTTGCCCTCCCTGTTTCCAAGGCCAGTCTAGCCTATCTCAGACACCCTGAGCACTGGACCAGGTACACAGGAAGAGGAAAGAGAGAAGGGGGCTCCCAGGCCTGAGTCCCTGTACCAGGGCATGGGAGGCTGCGCCACAAGCCTCATAAACTGCTTTAGGGTGTGGCCAACCTGCGGTTCAGGGGGAGGTGACTGCTCCTATTGTGGTACAGAGCTGGTCGGTCATTTAGGGGCAAAGTCCACACTCTTTGCCCTGTACTGCTTGAGCCACATCATGACATCTGCCTTGGCTCTTTCTGACACCCAGCCTCTCTCTGTGGGCCCCAGCGAACCCACTACTTAGTGATGCATCGCTCAGAGGACAAGCCCCGCAAGAAAAGAAAGCCCAACAGACTCTAGAAAATGCAAGGCGTTTATCTATAAATAAGCAGTTAGTAGCTGGCAGGCTGGCGCACTGGCAACTCTGTTGTGCTAGATAGGCTTGGCTGCCCCTGGGAGCGCCTCGCCAAGTATCTGTGCTAGAATGTGGGGCAAGGGGCCTTTTTCTTGCACCCAAGATAGCCACAGCCAGGCCCAGGCTATGTGGCTCCCCAGCCCTGAGTGACTGGGCCCATACTCCCTGGCCATCTCTCTCTGCAGCGACACAGCCTGGGATCTAACCATCCGTTTCTTCTGCTCGGGGAAGGAAGGGCCGACTCACAGTTCCACCTGCAGGCTGTAACTAAGACATCTCACTGGGTCCTTGGGTTTGTCCAGTTCACCCAGGTAACTTCACTCTGGGCTATACATGGAATAGAGAGGCCCCCATGCGCCCCGCAGTGAGCTCTCAGGAGAGGCTGGGCCTCCGTCAAGAGATGCTGATGGGTGGGTCCTCAGCGAGGCTCCGCACACCCCACACCCCTACAGGTCCTCTGAGGGAATCAGCATGCGTTTCTCTATGTTGCGACTCTTCTTACCCCCTCCGGAGCCACTGGCTGGGCCAGGGTGGGTGCTGGGCGATGGGTGCCCACCCTGGCCAGGCCCAGGTGCTTCGTGGGTGGCCTGCTGTGTATACTGCTGGTATGCCGGCGAGAAGTTATGAATGGCATCCTGGACGATGTCCTGTGGGCTGATGGTCTCCTTTAAGCCGCTGGATATGCTTTGCATAGGCGCTGGTGGGGCTGGAAGGTAGAACTCGCGGGCCTGAGTCACAGGTCCCCTGGTCCGCGGCACCCCACTCCATCTACCTGGTCCCTCAGCCCTGCCTCTCACAGGCCACCTCGGGCTATCTGGGTTTGGGGGATCCTGCATGCCCAGGCCTTGCCATTGGCTAGCAGGTGACCTCAGACCCAAGACCCAGCTTAGTTCCTGCGTCTCAGCATTGGTCTATCTCCTGCCCAGGGGAGGAGGCCTTTCACCTTGAGCAGGTGGGAGCCAGGCAGCCACCAGCCATATAGCTAATACAGCACAGTCACTAGAATAGTCAACCCAGCCCCTCTTGACACCCTCCCCAAGTACCAAGGAGACCTAAGAGAGTGGCTTCCTCTATCCACATCTTTCAGAGCTCCTCATCCCCCTTGCCTTCTTGGCTCACACACCTACAGGGGTGTCCTTCTGATCAGTACTGGACATCATGGCTGAGCCTTTGCAGGTAGCCCCGGTTGGTGGGGCCCAGCTCACCTGGTGAGTTCTTCTTCTCTGAGTATACCTGGCTGGGGAAGGCATAGCGCAGCGCAAGCGAGGCAAACAGCATCTCGATACAGATGAGGAAATTCTGGTAGCCAGCGGCGAGGGTACCAGCCCCCACCCTGGTGCCGTCCACGGCCTGGACCTCGGGGATGACCCCACACCTCTCCAAGATGGCCAGCAGCATTCCTAGAGACAGAGACAACCATCCAGGCCCCATCCTTGGGTGGAAGCTGAGCCCTGCCAAAGTTCTTACTGAAGCCCAGGGTATGCAGGGAAAAGGGCTAGCCTTATCCCAGGGTTTCTTTAATACTGACCACATTGGTAGAGAGATTATGGTTGAGAAGGGCTGGTTACCTCAAAGTCAGGGTTCCTGTTGCTCTCCCAGACATATCCAGCTTGGGCCTGGGGACCCCTGCTCTTATGCTAATGGCCATGGGGACTGAGTTCTCATGGCCTGTTGGGATCTTGGTGGGGACCAGGGCTCAGGAAGCCAAGGCATAGCCTCCTTCTGCCGACAGATCTCATTGTGTCCCCAACTCCAGGCTCTGCCAGCTCCAAACTGAGCCGCTGAGCTGTTGACTTTTGGTAAGGTTAGGGAAGCTGAGGCACACAGGGCTGGGAGGGAAGTGATATTTGAACCCAGGTTCCAGGGATGCCAGTCCTGGCCCCACACCCTCGCCCACTCAGCTCACGTACCCTGCCAGAAGGAGAGGAAGATGATGGCTTTGATGGTGAGGAACTTGAGCACTGGCTCGAAGGGCCTCAGGAGGTCCCTGGTCGCGAAGTAGAAAAGGAACAGAGCATAGAGAGCCAGGCTAACCGAGGCGTTGTACACGAGGGTCACGTACAGGTAGCCACTGTGGATGCTGGGCCAAAGGAGGTGCTGGTTAGAATAGTCCCTGTCCCTCACAACGTTCTTTTAGCCTGTCCCCTGGCTGGGCACCACAACCCTAGACAGTGCCACCTAGATCCTCCCTCCAGGGCCTCAGGCAGGGCCAAGGGAGCAGTGGTTGAGGGCCTACAGTTTCCCATCAGGTGCAGGGCATGGTTCAGGTCCCTCCCAGAGTTGTTGCCTGTCCTCCTGGGCACTCCCACAACCTTAGCAATGTCTTTTTTTTTTTTTTTAGGCAGGATCTCATGTAGCCCAGACTGGCCTCAAACTCATTATAGAGCTGAGGATGACCTCCAGCTTTTTAATACTCCTACATCAACCTCCCAAGCGCTGGAATGACATATGGGTACCACTACATCTAGTTTATATGAAGTTGGGGATGGAACCCAGACATCCATGCTAGGTAAACACTTTGCCAACTGAGCGATAGCCCACAGAGAGGGGGATAAGGCCGCCTGAGGAAGGACCCGTGGGGAGCCCTGCCTCCCATGGCCCTAGCGAGGCACCTGCCCATAGCCCCCTCTTACTTGAAGTCCCCATCATGGTATTTGTCGAAAGCCTGGAGGATGATGGTGATCAAAGCCATGACTGGTTTCACGATGCAGAACTGTAGCGTGGCCTGGGAGGGGTGGAGGAAGGGAGTCGGGCTGGGATGGGGTGGGGCAAGGGCATCCAGGTGGGGAGGGCGGGCCCCGGCCCCCTTACCTGTTTGCAGAAACGTAAGAAAGTGATGGAGTAGGACATGCCGTGGAGGCAGCAGGTTCCATAGAAGCAGCTGGACCTGCGTGTGAGGAAGAGGTCATTAAGGCCACTAGGAAGACAACCGGGGGTTCTTCAGTGTGGCCTGGCTGGGCCCCAGCCAGGGCAGGGCCTGGGGTGGACTCACCTGATAGGTTTGCCACGGATCTCAGCCATGATGGCGCTCTCTCCCCCCAGATATTGGAAGCACAAGGTCAGGAAACTGTAGATGACAAATGCTGCCAGGGGACAAGGGGGTGACAGTGAGGGTCGGCCATGGAACTCCTCTGCCTGCAGGCACCACCAGATCCACTCAGCATACCCGGGGAGTCGGGGGAGCAAGCTTACTCGGACTGTGAATCCCAGGGATCGAGGCTGCAAACTGTGCAACCCCGAAGCAGGTCCCAGATGAGACAGGACACCTTGGGGACGGTGGGGGAAGTATGTGTAGGTAGGTGCATGTGTGTGAGGCTGAGGGTCCCCGCTGAGCTCCCCCAGGCCCAGCCTGGAATGTCACCTTCGTAGCAGTCTCTCACAGAGTCGAAGTATACGTAGTATGGATGGCCCCCGAGGAGGAGGAGGCTGAGCCATGAGTCGAAGGCGTAGATGGGCACAATGAAGAGGAGGCGGATGACGAAGCGCTGCTCTCGCGGGACGGTGTAGGAACGCAGGTGGGAGTAGATCTGCGGCAGAAGAGATTCAGTGGCACCTCTGTCCCGGCTCCTGGCCCTGCTGTCCACGACGTGGGTGCCAGCCCGAATGCAAGAGGAACTACAGCCAGACAGAGCTCCAGGCTGCCCTCCCTCTCCCACACTGCCTAACGTTCTACCGAGCACAGGACATGTACAGGGAGTGGAAGTAATCAGAGATATGTTGTAGCACGTACTTTAGAGGAGGAGTCAGCCCTGCTTATGACAGGAGCATCCTGGGTGGGTGCAAGACCAACTTAGCATCCCTGTCTCCAGCTAGAAAGCAGGGCTGGGGAGGTGGCTCGGTTGGTACAACGCTTGCTCTGTAAGCATAAGGACCTGACTTCAAATCCCCAGCATAATGGACAAAAAACTAGGTATAATGATGCATGCCTGGAATCCCAGTTCTGGGGAGGCAGACAGGTGGCTGTCTAGAACTCACTGGCCAGCCCATCCAGCCGAATCAGGGAACTCTAGGTCTCATGGAGTGACTGTCCCTTAAAAGCAAGGGAGATGCTGGGCGGCGGTGGCGCACGCCTTTAATCCCAGCACTTGGGAGGCAGAGCCAGGTGGATCTCAGTGAGTTCGAGGCCAGCCTGGGCTACAGTGTGAGATCCAGGACAGGCATCAAAACTACATAGAGAAACTCTGTCTCGAAAAAAAAAAAAAAAAAAAAAAAAAGCAAGGTAGATGGTGCCTGAGGAATGACAATGGAGGTTGACTCTGCCCTACACACACACACACATACACACACACACACACACACACACACACACACACACACACACACGTATACGCACATACCACACAAAGAAGATTGAAGTATGCCTCAGTGTTAGAGCACCTACCTAGTGAAGGACAGAGGCATGGCTAAGGTAGAGAGAGTCCTTGCCTAATAAGAACAAGTCTCTGAATTCAATCTCTAGGACATGCCCCCTCTAAATTGAATACATGCTTATTATATATAAATATCTATTAATTTTTTTTTTTTTTTTTTTGCTTTTGAGACAGGTGTAGCCTGACTCACTATGTACCCTTGGCTGACCAGGAATTCACTATGTAGACCAGGCTAGCCTTGAACTAATTGAGATTTGCCTGCCTCTGCTTCCCGAGTGCTAGGATTAAAGGTGTGAGACACCACAGCCGATTTTACTCTTTTTGTCGGGGGGACCCACTACCCAGCTCCCAAATAAATCACACATGGAGGCTTAGTCTTACTTATGAATACCCGGCCTTAGCTTGGCTTAGTTTCCAGCCAGCTTTCCTTATCTTAGATTATCCCATCTACCTTTTCCTCTGGGCTTTTCCTTTTCTATTCCTGTTAGATTTCTCCTTCTATATAGTCTCTCTGCCTGCCAGCCCTGTCTATCCTTTCTCCTGCCTTGCTATTGGCCAGTTCTTTATTAGACCATCAGGTGTTTTACACAGGCACAGTAACACAGCTTCACAGAGTTAAACAAATGCAACATAAACAAAAGCAACACACCTTAAAATAATATTCTACTACATTTCCCCCTTTTTGTCTAAATAAAAATGAAAGCATTTTAACTTAAACATAGTAAGACTATATACAATAACAATTATCAAGTAAAGATTATATTCACAATATTCTGTCCATTTGTAGCTAGCATATTCAGGGAAAATAATGCATTATCCTATCTTAGTGAATCCAAAATTTTACACCTAATTTACTTTCTATAATAACTAAGGAAAACTGAAACTATAACTATCTAGTCTTCAACTCCATCATAGGCCCAGAAGGATGTAATTTTTTTTTTTTTTTTTTGGTTTTTCGAGACAGGGTTTCTCTGTGTAGCTTTGCGCCTTTCCTGGAACTCACTTGGTAGTCCAGGCTGGCCTCGAACTCACAGAGATCCGCCTGGCTCTGCCTCCCAAGTGCTGGGATTAAAGGCGTGCGCCACCACCGCCCGGCTGCCAGAAGGATGTAATATTATCTAACAACAGAGACATTTGGCTGTCTGGACAATTACCCAAAGTTCCTCTGCAACGTTGGGGCATCCATCTTCAGCCTACAGGCCTAGAGTGTCTGGCAGACTTTTCTATGAAGCAGGAATTTTGAAGGACTGTCCTGCCTTGTTTTGGCAAAGTTCATCAGTCACGTTCCTCTGTGTCCTGCGCAATGTCTGGCAGACTCTTCTGTGAAGCAGGAATTTTGAAGGACTGTCCTGCCTTGTTGTGGCAAAGTTCAACAGTCACTTTCCTCTGTGTCCTGCATGTCCAGTCTGTACAGCACATTGTCAACAGTCAAAGACAAGAACAGTTTTTTTGCCCAGTGGCTAACCTTGCCGCAATGAAAGCAAACTCCATAAGGAGTTTCTTCAATGCCCACCATCTTCTCTGAAGTAAATTGGTGCTGCCAGGAGCAGATGTGTCTCATTGTCATGAAAAACTTCAAGTTAACAAAACATTTTAAATGCCATATTCTATAGGTATTTGAAGTATTTGAAGACCATCTACCTAAAATATAAATATGTTTTAACCTAGAAAACATACCTAACATATCTACAAATTTGATTGTTATAAATGACTAACTTCTGACCTATGTTTCCTGATTATCCTATATGGTTTTTAATAATAGCTTTCAAAAACTAGAACTTTAACTAGAACTTTACCTTACAGTCCAAATGAAGTGCATACAAACAATACCTCAAACAAAAATAGAAACATACATACAATATGTTGTAACAAAAATAATCTTAAATTTGAATCAATATACAAAAATCCTTTAAACAAGAGTATAAACATACATACAGTGTAATAAAAATAACTTTAAATTTGCATTAATGTTCTATATTCCCCTAAATGATAACAAACATCCATAAGTCAGCAAATAACCAAAAGCCACCCACACCCCACCCAACTCTTGGGAATGTGGACATAGTTTTCTCCATACTTCTTCCTGCTGTCTGTCCAGGAAGTATCTTTTTTTTTTTTTTTTTTTGGTTTTTCGAGACAGGGTTTCTCTGTGTAGCTTTGCGCCTCTCCTGGAACTCACTTGGTAGACCAGGCTGGCCTCG
>CABHPP010103338.1:0-17596 GCA_902168425.1 Peromyscus attwateri | reverse complement strand
TGAGACAGGGTTTCTCTGTGTAGCTTTGCGCCTCTCCTGGAACTCACTTGGTAGACCAGGCTGGCCTCGAACTCACAGAGATCCGCCTGCTTCTGCCTCCTGAGTGCTGGGATTAAAGGCGTGCGCCACCACCGCCCGGCCTCCAGGAAGTATCCTTAGGGTCCCAGAGAGAAATTTTTAAGATAATGACTAAGTCCTGGGAAGACCAGCAGTAACCTTTGCTGATAGACATCACCTGTCAAGTCTCAGGAGGTCTCTCCTGATCAAACCTGATCCAATATTAACCCTGAGGGAATCCACAGCCTCTCACCTCCTGTGGGAACAAAACTCCAAAGCAATTTTTTTTGATTTCCATTTGACAAATATATTTTTTGACTTTTTAAAGTTAAGGCTTTTCTAAAATATCTAGACTGGTTCAGTTCAGCAGTCCAGTCCACAGTCCCATGTGTTCTTGCAGCTGTCCTTTGCTTCTCAACAGTCAAAAAATTCAAAATCAACACAATAACAAACAGGATCCAAACTACCTGTGTATTTCCCACCTTCTGTGGCTTTTTCCCTTAACTCTCTCTTTAAAGACTTTATTTTATAAACTATTCATTTTTTTTCTATGACTATACCCTTTTCCTTTCCTTAAGCCTACACACATTGTTAAACGCACTGTAACCTGCTTAGAGGTTTTTCCATCTGGACCTCTTTTACTTTGATTGAGTTACCTCCAGCCTTCTTTGACAGCATGAGCAAACTTTTAAACCTGAATTCTCCACACTTGGCTCTCAGCTGGCTCTGCCCGCTTCTCGGGGTGGTAAAGCCGAGCCTAAAGCTCACGGCCTGGTCAGAAGTTTGTGACTGAAAACTGCATTCAACCCTCCTAGCTGTGGAAGCCAGAACCTGTGTTGCCACAGGCGGGCACCTCTTAAAGGAGCCATATCTTTTTTTTTTTTTTTTTCAACTTTCTCAGGCCCTATGGAAATACGAGTCCCAGGTTGGACAACAAATTGTTGTTTTGTTTTTTTTTTATTCTTTTTTTGGGGGTGGGGCGCCACCCAGCTCCCAAATAAATCATACACGGAGGCTTAGTCTTACTTATAAATACCCGGCCTTAGCTTGGCTTAGTTTCTAGCCAGCTTTCCTTATCTTAGATTATCCCGTCTACTTTTTGTCTCTGGGCTTTTATCTTTCTATTCCTGTATACTTTTGTTTCTTTTTTTGTTTGTTTGTTTTTTGTTTGTTTGTTTGAGACAGGGTTTCTCTGTGTAGTTTTGGTGCCTGTCCTGGATCTCGCTCTGTAGACCAGGTTAGCCTTGAACTCACAGAGATCTGGCTGGCTCTTCCTCCCGAATGCTGGGATTAAAGGCATGAGCCACCGCCGCCTGGCCTTTCTTTGTTTCTTACTTTACTCCGTTGCTCTTGTGTAGCTGGGTGGCTGGCCCCTGGAGTCCTCCTTCTTCTCTGGCTGATAGATTTCTCTTTTTCTTCCCAATTTCTCCTTCTATATAGTCTCTCTGCCTGCCAGCCCCGCCTGTCCTTTCTCCTGCCTTGCTATTGGCCAGCTCTTTTGGTTTTTCGAGACAGGGTTTCTCTGTGTAGCTTTGCGCCTTTCCTGGAGCTCACTTGGAAGCCCAGGCTGGCCTCGAACTCACAGAGATCCGCCTGCCTCTGCCTCCCGAGTGCTGGGATTAAAGGCGTGCGCCACCAACGCCCGGCGTTTTTTTTTTTTTTTTTTTTTTTTTGGTGACCATCAGGTGTTTTACACAGGCACAGTAACATAGCTTCACAGAGTTAAACAAATGCAACATAAACAAAAGTAACACACCTTAAAATAATATTCTACTATAAGCCAAGGTGTTATTGAATTTAGCCCAAAGTCTAAGCAAGTGGTTTCCCATTGAACTATATCTTCAGCTCTTTAAAATGCTATCAGTGGGCAGAGAATGTGGCTTAGTGGGAAAGCACTTGTCTAGCATGTCTGAAGCCCCAGGTTCAATCCCTAGTTCCACAAAGGAAAAAAGTATTTGCGATTGATAAATCGCAAAGGCTGCACTGAGTACATGCCATATGTGTGGGTGCCTGTGGAGGCCAGAAAAAGGCGTCAGATCCCCTGCAGCTAGGGTTAGAGACAGTTGAGAGCCACCCAAATTGGGTGCGGGGGTCCTCTGCAAGATCATCAAGAGCTCTTAACTGCTGAGCCATCTCTCCAGCCCCTCCTTAGGGAATTGGCAAGCACATGCTCCACCACTGAGCCACATCCCTAGTCCTCTTTTTACCCTTGGGAGGAGGGGCAGAGGTCCGAGTCCAGCATCATTCCTCAGACACCACTCTCATATTATGGGATGAGATCTCTCACTGAACCTGGAGCTCATTGATTTGGCTAAACTTACAGCGGGCTAGTGAGTTTCAGGGATCTGATTGGTCACCCCTCCTTGGGGTTATAGATGTGTCCCGCCGTGCCCGGCACTTTTTGGTGGGTCCTAGAGATAGAGCTCTGGTACCCAGGCTTGCACGGCAGCTGCATTTTACCAGCTGAACCATCTCTTGTTCTGATAGACACATGAAAGGCTGAGACCAGCCAACCTCACGCCTTACTTGCTTCTGTGACGTGGTGTAAGATCTTAAAAAGAAAAAATCACTGTTGTTGCTTTTGAGACAGAGTCTCACTATGTAGCCTAAGTTGACCTTGATCCTTCCACCTCAGTCCCCCTAGTGGTGAGGTGACAAGCCTGTCCATCATACCAAGCCTAAAATTCATTCCTTAGGCATTTTCAAGCCTGTAACGTATTTTGATACCCTGTGGGGTCATCTCGAAGAACATTCCAGAAGTCAGGACACTCATTCACTCATCCGACAAGAGGTTCTTGGGTCCTGTTAAGTGTTAGAACTCAGTAAAGAGACTTAAATGTCCCCTGTAGCACAGGTAGACTCTCAACTTGGGGACCGTGGAAGGCCTCTTGCTCTTTGACCCCTTCTAGGAATCTGTTCCTATCCAGAAGTAAAGAGGAAAGAAACTGTGTGCAAAGAGGTTCATCACAGTGAAATACAGGAACAAATGCTGGAGCTACGCTCAGCATGCGAGGCCAGGCTCACACCATAGAGCCTGTGTGCAAAGGAATACTATACAGTCAGTAAAAATGATGCTCAGATGCACAGCTCTAGGGGAAGTCCTCTGATAGGATGAGGCACGTGAGAGCAGAATAGGAAACCAAGCAGGGTTTCAAGTATCATCCATGTCTAACAAAAATGGAAGGAAAGGGCTGGGGATGTGGTTCAGTTGGTAGAGTGCCTGCCTAGCATGAAGGAAGCCCTGGGCTTCATCCTCAGCTCCATATAAACAGGGAGGTGTGATGGACACCTGCCATCTCAGTACTTGGGAAATGGAAGAAGGAAGATCTGGAGCTCAAGGTTATCCTCTGCTACGTAGAGAGTTTGAGGCCATCCTGGGCTACAAGATGCTGTCACAAACAAAAAAACCAAAGACCAATCCAGGAAGGTGATTACACTGTTCATCTTCAAGTTTTCTGAATTTTCTGTATTTTTCTACAGAAACAGAACAGGAACATACCCCACCCCCACCCAGTTGTAGGAATAGAACCCAGGACTTCCTGAGTGCTCAGTCAGCATTCTACTACCAAGCCATTTATTTTGTTTTTTTGGGGAGGGGGGTGTCTCACTAGCTTGTTCAGGCTGGTCTTGAACACACTCTGGACCCCAGGGAGGCCTTCACTTATGACACTCTTGAATCAGCCTGTGCCCTAAGCCCCCCTGTACAGAGTCTTTTTACTTTTTTGTTTTGTTTTGTTTTTGTTTTTGTTTTTTTCGAGACAGGGTTTCTCTGTTTAACAGACCTAGCTGTCCTGAAACTAGCTCTGTAGACCGGGCTGGCCTCAGTGGGCTGGGAGCTGGCTGCCTCCTCCCTTTCCTGGTCACTGTGGGGAAGGCTCTTTTGGAGAGATGCCCTGTGCGGCATGGAGGTCATGTTGTTAGAAGGAGCTGTGTGTGTGTGGGGTGCGAAGGCTGCTGGCCTGGCGTCAGAGACCAGCTCCTTATCAGTCCTTTCCTCCCTCCCCAGCCTCTGAGGGAGGACATACTGTGACCAGCCAGCAGGAGACCTTCCCCAGGCTAGCACTGCCTGGCTGGTGACCTTGGCAAGGTGCTGCCCTCTCTTGCCTCAGTTTCTCCATTTGTAAATGGAGATGTTGATCCCCTCTCTGTCTAGCCCCTACCCCTCCCAGAGGTCACTCCGCTGACCCCAGCATGTGGCTGACACCTGCCTGGCCTGCCCTCAGGCACCGGTCTGTCTCTTTCATATCCTGGTTACTGAGGCACACCTGGCCAGGTACCAGCCAGCAAGCAGGTGGCTGTCACAGGCAGAAGTGTTTGCTCTTACTTCCTGCCCCTGGCTCACCTATGGCTCAGGCCCTCCCCTGAGTGCCAAATGGGTGTTCCAGAGGGCCTGGGGCTTTCAGCTCCTTGTACCAAGCTCCAATTCCTCAGCTTTCTGGTTCTATCTCCCCAATTACCCCCATATTCCAGCTGTCCATCTTCCTTCCCCAGTTTTCCACTCTGCCTGACCACCCCCCACCCCCTGCTCCTTCCTCCCGCCACTCTCCTAGCTCCCTACCTCTCAGCTCACTGCCCCCAGCATCCCTCCAGTTCCCCGTTGTCCTGGTTCCCATTCCTCTCAGCCTCCATTCCCCTCGCTCCTTCCTCCGTCTTCCTGCCCCTCCTCCCTGAATTCCCTGGGTCTGGCTTGAGGTTCTCTGTAAAGCAAAGTCCAAGCCTTGGAGGGAAAAGGCCCTTTCTCTTCCAGCTGTGTGAGCCTGGGGATGCCCCTGGTCATGTCCGAGCCTTCGTGTTCTTGTCTGTGACCTGGGATCAATCACTGACCTCGGGGAGCAGAGTGAGAGACCTCAGACATGAGTAGGGGTGCCCACCCAGCAAACTGCCCTCTGCCTGGCAGAGACCTCTCACCTTAGGTTTCGCCCCTGCATGTAAGCCCTGGAGAAGGGCCCTAGACGGATACCATCCACACCTAGGGTGTCCAGTACTGGGGGCTGTCCCTGGAGGTCCCATGATCCCAGCATCTGTCCATGGGGGCCATCGGAGCTGTGCCAGGTCCCGTAAAGACCTTGAGGCCCAGCAGGGTTTGGGGGGTGCTTACCTGGTGGCAGGTTAGCAGCAGAGCAGTCCATACAAATACGCCTGAAACGCCTCGGGCCAATGCGCTGGTGAGGAAGAGCTGGGGGGGTCCCTGCGAGCCATTGTCCACACGCTCCATCTGCGGCCCGGCTGCCACTGTGGGCATTGCCGGAGGGGGGCTGGGCGGAAGCCAGGTCGCTGACACCAGGGGAGCTCCGGCTGTTTTCAGAAACCCTGAGGCATTGCTCATCTGCAGAAGCCAGCAGAGGAGTGAGGACTCGGGGCAGGCTCCCGTGGGAGTGTGAGGGGCAGGAGGTGGGCAAGGCCATGTGGGTGTCACCCAGGGGCCAGCTCTGCCCACTGCAGTTTCTGCTTGCCTGGCCACTATCCCTAGCACCCCACCCATCATCCACAGACGGTTCCCTGGGGGCCCACCGTGGCCACCTGTTCCCTTGGTGCGAGTCTGCCCTGACTTTCTCACCCCCTCCCCTGACTCTGGGCAGCTGTGGGCTAACACTTGAGGGACAGGGACCTGGCTGCTTTCCCGCCTGGGGCTCAGATCCTAGATGGATGCCCTGGGAAGCCCCTTCAGGTTCCTTTGTGCCCTGGGCTCTCCAACAGCTACTTCCTAGGAGTCTAACCAGGTGGCGATGGCACTGAGGCAGGAGGACTGCGAATCTGTAAATATAAAGCCAGCCCAGGCTACCTAGTTAATTTGTTTCAAAAGAAGGAAAAATATCTCCAAACAAACTCAAACCCGGAAACTTGTTTCTACCATGGTCTGGGAAGGAGGGATCCACCTGCCTGGGTTGTTTGGGAGGGAAGGCCAGTAATTATACCTCCCAGCAGGAGAAGGTGCTCCACCCCCAACCCCGGGGCCAGTCCACCCCCACCCCCCACCCCACCCCTGCCTGCCTTTGACCCTGACCGAATACTCTTTAGTGTCTCCATAAGCTGCAGCAGCAACCAGCAGAGCATGTGCCTGCCTCCCCGGGAGGCAGCGACTTTGGGCCTCCTTCCTACCCTCTGCTGTCTGTCACGGGGGCGGGAGCCTACCTCTGTGAGCAGGAAGCTCTTTGGCCCAGGCCTAGGAGGCCTAGCCTCTTCTGGGGAAGCCTGGCTGGTCATTCACGCGGCCACATGGCCCCCACTGAAGGCCAGGCTTCGGGTTGGGGCAAGGCTGGCCTCTGGAGGGTTGCGCTAGGCCAGGAAAGGTACACAGAGCCTCACCTGGCCAATGGCCCACCTGGGCTTCGGGCTGAGGGAGGGGCTAAGGGAAGAGAAGCTACGGCTTGTCCCCGCCCCTGTCGACCGACACTCTATCCCTCCGGGCCTGTTTGCTCAGCAGCAGCAGCAGCAGCAGGTTTCCAGGAACTGCCTGGCTGGCAGGTGCCTTCACCTGCTGGCACCAGGCTGTCAGGCAGCTGAGCAGTCAAGGACAGGAGGGAAGGGTGCACGTGAGCTGTGCCAGCTCGAGGGAGAAGGCCATGGGTATTCAGGACACAGGGCTTCTTTTGTTTGGATGGTGAGAAAGTTCTAGAACTAGACAAAGTGGTGGTTGCCTATTGTGGGCATCCCTTCTGCTCCAGAACTGTGCACTTCCAACTGGGCAGGGCCAAGGATGTGGCTCAGTTGGTGGAGTGCTGGCCCAGCACCAGTGAGGCTCCAGGGATCCATTCCCTGCATGACATAAACCAGGCGTGGTGGTGGTCTATGCCTGTTTTCCCAGCGCTTCCGAGGTGAGGGCAGGAAGATCAGAAGTTCAAGGTTGTCCTCGCTACATTCTGCTTTAGGTCAAACTGGGTTATATGAGAGCCTGTCTCACTGAGAGAATTAATACACATATTCATGAATGCATATACAAATGAGTAAAACAATACAAATTAAAATGGGTAAATTTAACCAAACCTCATTAGCACAGGCTTGTCATCCCAGCTACTTGGCAATCTGAGGCAGGACAGGTAATTCAAGACCAGCCTAGGATACAGAGCAAGTTTAAGACCAGCTTGGGCCACTTAGTAAGACCCTATCTAAAAACAAAATGTGAAATGTGTGCTGGGAATGTAGTTTATCTTTAAACTGTCTGCCTAGAATCCCCCAGTGAGGGGCTGGGGTGTGGCTCAGTGGTAGAGCACCTGCCTAGAATCCCCCAGTGAGGAGCTGGGGTGTGGCTCAGTGGTAGAGCACCTGTCTAGAATTCCCCAGTGAGGGGCTGGGGTATGGCTCAGTGGTAGAGTACCTGCCTAGAATCCCCCAGTGAGGGGCTGGGGTATGGCTCAGTGGTAGAGCACCTGCCTAGAATCCCCCAGTGAGGGGCTGGGGTGTGGCTCCGTGGTAGAGTGGTTGCCTGGCATTCAGGCTCTGGGTTCCATCTCTAGCACTTCAGAAAGTGTCTGGAAGGGCCTAGCACGTGACAGTCCTATGGGAAGAGGCTCACCTGCCCTGGCTCCTGGGTAGGGGGCTCTGGACCTATCTCAGGCCTGTTCTGGGTCTGTATTGGCTACCCCACTGTGGGTACTGTTAAGATGTCACCCATCCTCTTCTGGTCCCGTGTGCCATCTGACCCTCCTGATGACTTCGCAGACATGGCTTCAGGCTACTTTCTTTTTGCAGTCGAGACGTGGACACTGGGGGCTGATCATGTGTCTGGGATACTCCGGAAGTATACAGCTGTCCAAGGCCGAGATCTGTGAACCTCGTACTCCCCTACTGCCCCATCCATGTTTTCCCACCCGGGACTTCCCAAGGCTGCACGTGCCATGGAGGCCGTTCCTGGCTGCTTAGGAATGACACACAGGCCCGGGATCATGGCTGCTGCACCCTTGCCTCTCAGATACTGATGCCACTGTCATTTCCAGCACATCCCATTTCTGGAAACTTTCACCTGGATCTGTTTGTGTGTTTATCTGTCATCCTTGGTAGGAGTTTCTGGAACCTGGCACTGTGCCTGGGTCCTTAGTAACTAACTCTGCCAGAGTTGTGGATGGCCTTGGGTTGGGCATCTCCTCTTGGCTGGAGCGGCTACTCCAAGGGGAGTTGCTAGTGTGCCAAAGGCGCCCACCCGAGCCCTGTCCTGTCCCCCAGAGTGTTATAGCCCATTAGGTTTCCTAGTGGCTGTACCTAGAAGGAATGCATAAGAGGATGATTGGACCGCAGGCCTGGGTATTAGGTGTTTGTGAGGGTCTACACTTGACTGTAATTAGCAAGGGGGAGGTCTTTTGCTCCACCCCTTGGCATTGTTATAAATAGACCTTTGGAATAAAGTTCTGGGCCAGTGGATAAGGATCCAGGCCCACCCGAGTCTATCCTGTGTTTTCTCTCTGTTTCTCTCCCCTCTATTTCTAACTAAGTCTCTTATCCCTCATTCCTCCAGAGTCCTGGGGTAAATAAATGTGGGGGCTGGTCCCCCACACCAGAGACACTATTCAGTGTATGAGGACAGACTGTTATCCTTGCTAACAATGCTGAAGGCCAGAGACAGCTCTGTCCATGGCATCAAGGGCTGGCGGGCTTTGCAGGGACTGGGATTCACCTCACTTTACCCACTTCTGCTGCAGGAGGGCAAAGTGGGGCCTCTGGCTCTTGACTGTTTTTGTGTTTCTGGAACCCAGCACAAGAGATGAACCCCAGGTTCTCCCTCAGGCCAAGTGGAGGAAATGACTGAGCAGACAGCAGGAAGTACTATGTCTTGACATCAGGAAGACTTCCCTGCATGGCATCAAAGGGCTAGCCTTCTAGGAAGAGGGTACTGGGCAGGAGGCCTGGTAGGCAGGGAGGTCGGCTTGCTGGGAGCAGGGGTCAGTGTCATCAACCAGAGGTGTCCTTGACCCTTGGGAAGCTCCTTCAAGTCATGGCGGCCATCTGCTCTGAGAATGGAGGCCAGGCCTAGTCGGAGGCCTGCTGTCTTCACGGCAGTCCCGCCCCTGTGTGGTCATACTTAGCTATCATCTCAGAAAGGCCGTGGAAGGTCCACCTCAGCTTACCCTAGGCCTTGAAGGCTCCTCAGAAACCCAGGAAGAGTTGTGAGGCCCCCTACCATCTCTACTCCACTTCATGAGGTCATTTCCAGAAGTGGCCTCAGCCTCTTGCCTGTGACCATGCACCCTTTTGCCTTTCTAGGCCTCAGTTTGCCCACATGTAAAGTGGGTTTAGTCAGGAACTGGGCTATCCTGTTAGCACAGGCTTCTTTCTTGTCTTCTCCATCCAGCCAGGGCAATGTGGGGACATTTCTGATTATCAGGCCTGGCAAACATTCTGGAATTCTGGGTGTGCCCCACCATGACCGTCTGGGTGTGTCTGAGCCTCAGTGTTTCCACCTGCAAGGTGGGACAGCAGTGACTGCCTCTAGGCTGCCAGGAAGAAAAGGTGAGATACAATCTGACCCACCTTCTGAGAGAAACACAGAAGCCCCACCCATTCCTGAGCCTCCAGATCACGCCCCCATCTCGGCAGGCTCTGCCCCCTGCTGGACACCAGTGGTCACTGCGGCATCTTTCCGGTGGGATCCTAGGTGTGAGGGTTCTCTCTCAAGGCGGGAGGGGTCAGGTAGCCATCTCAATAATGGGCTTTAGTAGAGGCGACGGCACCCTTCTGGGTGGTGGAGCCCCCTTTCTGGCTCCCAGCTGGAGCAGGTGGAGTGGGGTGGAGATGGGTCTCTGCTGGGTGGTGCACCGTGAGGCTTTGGCACACATGTCCTTGTCATGGCTAAGGTTGGGGACCATCTTTGTTGCCCGGCTCTGGGACAAGGAAAGGGCTTGCCAAATGACTCGCCTGGAGAGGGGGTCCACACTCTCCCCAGAGGACCACATTCCAGGAGCTGAAAAAGGAGGGGGAGGAGCTGTGCTGTGTGCTGAGTTCAGATACCTCCAGGGTGCTGTAGCTGGAGAAGTGTGTGTGTGCGTGTGTGTGTGTGTGGGGGGGGGGGGGAGTCCTCAGGAGAAGGCAGCAAGAGAGAGGCTGGCCTCTTGTCCCTGTTCGTTTACAGGCTGTGGAGTGAGGCCTCACCAGAGGCCAGTATCACAGGCCACACTCACAGAGGGCTGGACCCTGGCCGCACCCGTATCAGGATAGTTCTGCTAGCCCAAATAGGGCAGCGGGACCTTTGATCACTGTTCCCTGAATCCTGGCCAATCCAGAAAGCTGTATTGAGAGAGCTGGGGAGGCAGGAGAGCCACTCAGCCTGTTCCTCAATTCCACCCCTGTCCCACGGCCTCCACCTATTTTGCACGCTGAAGCTCCCACACTTGGCTTCAGGCTGGTCTGAGACAAGTCTCTAGATGGCTATCTAGTCTCTCTCCGGAGTAGGGGTCAGGCTTTGTTTGCCCCAGGGCTCCAAGGCCAGTTCCTAAGGAGCCTCCGCTAGTAGAACTAGTTGGCTGAGCTGACAAGTCCAGGTCCGGAGTGGGCAGTACACTCTTGGCATCCAGTCGCCCCAGGCTGGCCTCCAGATCATCCGGATCCCCTGCTAGTGTCCACTGGGTGACAGGCAGCCCTGGCCGATGAGGTTTGTTTTTGCCAGTACTCTGGCCCTGATCCAACTAACACCCACACCTGAGGCGTGGCAGGGTGGAGCTCCCTGTGGGTCAAGGTGCTCAGGTAGGTTGAGAGGCCATGAGTGTCCCTCTTTACAGGTTCCAGGAAGGCTGGGTGATGAGTCCAGATTATTGGCTTTCCATGTTGGGGACCCCCCATAGCCACTCCTTCCCTCTGCCTATGCCTCCTCCAGCTGAGACTTCCAGTGTACTTGCCTGGGAGTCTACAATGCGTATGTAGTGCCTCCTGGTGGCCAATGCAGCCCCTCACTTGAATGGACACAGCCTTGAGGAAGGGAGGTGGGCCCAGACAAGTCAACACAACCAAGCCTTGCCTCAGTTTCCCCAGGCTGTTTTATCTCTGTTTATGGTTCCACAGAGGGTCTGGACACTCGGGGGCCGGGGGCGGGGGTGGGACTCGGGTTGCTAATCTCAGGTGGCTACAGGCCCTCTAACCAGGCCAATGAGGACCTGGAAATCAAAGCCCAGTCAGCTCAACTGCCCTGGTGTCAGATGAAGTACAGGTGGATCCCTGGCTTCCATTCATGGGGATGACTAGAGTCTGTTTGTGCTCAGTGGCCCTAGATCCCATGGTGGACCATCCTAACGATGTGTGGACAGTGTACCTCACACCTTCGGCCGACTGTGCCCCCTCCCTGCTCCTGTACCCACCTCCCTCTCTAGACCCACCTCTTCAGTCTTCGGGGAATCTGTCGGGGCCTGTCCGTGCTTGACTTTGCCCCACAGCCAGATGCCAGGCTTGGGTGTGGACCTGGGGGCCCTTCCACTTCGAGATGGGCAAAGCCTTGCCCTGGGCCCGAGACCCTTTGTAGTAAGTAGGGACACGGGTGGAGAAGGCTGGACGGGGGAACGTGATGCTCTGATTCTTGGCGGCAAGTGTGTCCCCACCCTGTTGGTGTCACGGGGCCGCAGTTTGGACACCATTCCATCCCTGAGCCGGCCCCACATGCATACACACTCACACCCACACAGCTCACCTCCTTGGTGGCTCTGGGCAGCTGGCAGGGACCACTGGGCTGGTGCGTTGCTTTGGTTTCTCAGTACACACTCTGCAGTTTCCGGCCCGAGGAGGCCCCGCCTCGGTCAGGTCTCCAGCCCTCTTCTGTCCTCCTCCTCGGCAGCTGGGGCAGCCCAGGCCCCGTGGACACTATCCCTGCTGCCTGAGCATGGCCTCACAGAGGCCCTGAAGCTCCTCCCAGTCCTGCCCGGCCTGCCTTGCCTGCCCAACAGCCTTGTCGGAACACACCCTTCACCAGGCCACACCCTCTGCCATCCTGGATTCTGGGACCAGCCTTTCTTTCCCTGACCTGGTCAAGGGTGGCCACAGGCCTAGTCCTTGGAGCTGCTGATGTCTAGACAGGTTTGTGACCATGAACCCATGAGACCAGTGGGAGCTGGTCTCCACGTCCAGCTTGGGTTCTCAGGTAGGGTCACAATGCCAGTGACATGTATGTACTGAGGGGCGGGGATGACTTTCAGCTTTTCCCTCTATCCACACAGCTCTCTCTCTCTTTTCATCTCTGAAGCACCTGAAGGCACACCTCACTTCTAACCACTGATCCAGGTCACTCATATCTGTCACACGATGCTGGCAACAGGAGACACGGGCTAAGTAAGTGCCTACCATGGTTGTCCAGGCACAAGGAAGAGCTTTGAAAGTGGGCGGGTCAGGGTGCTATCAGAATCTTGTGTACTGGGACCAGCAAGAAGGCTCATTGATGACCTGAGTTTGGTCCTTGGGACCCACATGGTAGGAGAAAATTGCCTGTCTAACTGTCCTCCATATGTATACAATGGGGCATCCATGCCCACACATACAAATAAATGTAAAAATAAAGTAATAAAACAAATCTTTGGTATGACCTTGAGGAGTTGTAGACGGGTCCTATTTGTGAGGTATGCCCAATGCTTCTCATGCTCTGGATGGTCCTGCTGGCCCTTTCTCTTGGAGGTCTCTCCCCACTTCCCTGCTCCTTCCAATCACCCTTTCTCCCCACGCCTTGGTTTGTGTTCAGCCGTCCATCATGATGGAGTCGTCTGTCCTCACTCTCCAGGCCCTTGTGTCTGTGTGGTGGGGATGGGCTCAGGGATCCATGTGGTCTTTATATGCAGTGTCCACTCTGCGGTGGGCTCTGAGGCCTGGGGCATAGTTCTCTTCAAGCTCTCCTACTTGGGCTTGTATTTAAAGATTTCTTCCACTTGAGTAGGGCTCTGGGGTCTTCCATCTTGCCGTCCTTGTAGACTCTGTTTATTCTCATCTCCAGCTGATCTTAGCATTCTTGACCCTACAGAAAAGCCCTGATGTGTGATGGCAAACTGTAAGCCACGGTGATACTGCCCCTGCAGACAACCTGTGCACCGCGTGGGCTCCTGACATCACTCACCATTGGCCTCTGCTCCAGCTGCTCACTCAGGGCTTGTCTTTTTCTTTTTTGGTATGTGGTGTGTGTGCATCGTGGGCAACTGCTTTTTTTTGCAACATCTTCCTGGCTTTTTACATGGGTTCTGGAGATCTGAACTCTGTACTCAGGCTTGGTAAACCTTCATCCCCAGCTCTGGGACTCTTGACTTCCCAGTCCTCGACCTCAAGCCAGTACAGCTCACTAGTGTGCCCGGTGTGCTGCTTACTTGGTTATAGAGAGCAGGGTGGGGCTTGATCAAGCTCTCAGAAAGGCACCTGCAGGGACCCCCGAGGATAGCTACCTCAGGCTTCCCTTGATTTCTAGTGCCAAGTAAATCGCTGAGCAAGAACACATTGTCCTAGCCACTGGGGAGGCTGCTTGATCTCAGCAGAAAACTGCTAGAAGACCTCAGGATGGGGAAGGCATGGCCCGTGGGTGGCAGCCTGCCCTGTAGCATGTAACAGGCAGAGTCATCTACGTTCATGCTTTACATGTGCTAGGAGTGGATTACAGATCTAACTCAGGTGTGCGCCACGTGCAGCCCCTCTCACCACAGAAATACCTTTCACCCAGAAATCGCTGATGCTGTGGATCTCGTCGGGGTGACAGTTCTCTCCTGAGTTATGGTGGCAGCAGAGGACAGAGGAAGCCCTGGCCAGGTCCCTTCTCCAGTAGAGCCTTGCTTGATATACACAGCAGATCTGGGCAAGGGGCACCGGCTTAGACGATTAAGGCATTTAGTATGAGTCTGTGTTTTATGGCTACCAGACAGCTCCAGACAGCTCCAAGCAGCTGTAAGTACTGCCCAGCTTGGAGAGGGAGCCGGTTCAATTACAGGTCAGTTTCAGTGTTCCTTCCCAAGGCTGCAGGCAGCCTCTAGCCCTGCAGACAGAGTGAATGAAGCTGCTTTTATGTCCCCAGCTGTCACTTATATGGAATACACTCTGACCCTCCTGAGGATCAAGTGTCCCCATCACTTGCTTTTTGGGGTAGTGGAGGACCCAAGGAGATGGCTGGAAAGGAAACTGCTTGAACCAAGACCAGAAGCCTGGAGGCCAAACCAGCATCCCTGAACCTTATTGGCTGATGGACATCGATGACTGAGCTGTTAAAGGGCCTGGTGGCTGGATGCTCCATCTGCACTCAAATCCCAGCTCTTCCACCCGGGAGCAGCTGCTGCGTAGCCTCTCTGGGAGCACAGGTGTCTGGAACAGGTTGTTGGAAGGGATGTAATGGGTCACCCGATGGGCCATTTGAGCTGGCTCCGTTGTCTGCTAAGGGACCAAATCAGAAAACCAAAGCCACAAACCTGAACTTGGACCTGGCCTCGAGCTGCACCCAGGGTGATCTCTATCTGCTAAGGCAGGGACGCTGGGACTTGCTGGTTGGTCATTCATCTGAATAATCACAGGCTGATACCAGAGACCTTTGTACAGCACCACCCCACAGGGCTCTCTTGAGCATGCCCTGCCCTGGCTGGATCTGCCAGCTGTTTGTACCCCACAATGGTCCTTCCTCTTCGTAGCCTATGAGATTCCTGATGGTCCATGCTCTCCAGAGGCTGGTGGCAACTGGGATGATGGGTAAGAGGTTACAGAGGGGGCACCTGGGTGGGAGCTGCCAGACCCCAACACCAGTCTACCCTGGGGACATAAAGGAGAGGCGGGACCAGGGTCTGGGAAAGGATGGACAGAGCAAAGCTGTGTGGGAGAGCTGCCTGCCGGGGATGGGGTGCAGACAGGGTGGTGGTTGGAAGCTGCAGGCACAGGGCTGTCAGAGGCTTTGGGACACTCCTGTTATAGGCAGTGATACCTCCTTCCAGAGGTCGGGCAGAACTCCCCACTCTCACCCCAGCTGAGCTGGTTTCAGCCTACAGCCCTCCCCAGCTGTCTCTGGACCTCCACATGCATCAAGATTGAATAGTGGCCACTCATGCTCACTGCCCACCATTGGACCTAGAGGGCGCTCCTGAACTGCATCCCCATTTCCTGAGCACATGGGTGACATCCTTGGTCCCTGCAAAGGCACCAGTTTACACTCCATTCTGGATTTCTACTTGGCTTCTCTCTGGCCTCTTCTCCACTGGTGACTATCAGAATACCAGCAGATTCACTATCAGGCTTCAGAAATTCCCACGCAGCTGTGATCAGGACCCCCCACCCCCCACCCCAGCCCATCTCCTCCCGCGGCAGGAGACCCCAGGAGTCCCAGGATGCCACTCTACAGAGGAATGGGCACCGACAGGTCAACTCTGGCATAAATGCCAGCCTAATGTCAAAGCCTAGTACTGGTCCCCCAACCCTTGCAGTGAGCCTTGCAAGTATTTCTAAACGAGGGGAGAACCCCAACTCATTCAGAACCCTTTCTCTTCTCTGAGCCCAGGTTCGATCTTTGGCCTCCTGCACCCCACACTGACCCATGGATTTCCCATCCACCCCATCCTTAGGGAATCCATCTGCATGGCCACCCCTGGCTCTGCTTGCCACATGTCCAGTACCCAATGCTGGCTGAACTCATGCCTGGGACCTACCTCACACGCCAGCAACCATGTGCTGTGGTTTTGACAAACAGGTTTCCCTCCCACCTCAGGTGGCCTAAAGTGAACCTCGACACATGACCATAAGGTCTCAGCATTATTGACAAGGCTAGTCAGGCATTTTAGATTTACTTTTAGTGAAAAAGTCTCCCCACAAGTGCTGCTGCACACACACTGATGGCCGCCAGTCCCCAGAACTGGCTGCGGATTTCCACGCCGCAGGTGCCTCTGCTGCGGCCCAGACTCATCTCCAGTGCCACAGGTGGAGCACAGCAGCCACACGGGGAGAGTCCCCTGAGATCTGAATGTTGTTTCCAGCTTCAAGGGCTAAAGCCAGAGAATGAGCCTCCGCCTGACTGTCCTGGCGCTGGAAAGATGGGTCTCACAGACCCCGCCGAGCGTCCACCTGTCACGTCCGACTGTCATGTACTGCAGGTCACCACACCTGGCACATCCGGATCACCTCCTTCAAGGCCTTCAGGCCCTCCATGCTCTTGTCCTTCACAGCCAGGGCCAGGAGGACGGCTCTGTTTCCTGCTTCTTGAGATACAAACGCTACCAGGTTCTTGGCAAAGACATGGATGAGAGGCTGGGGAAGTGGGGAGACAGGACCATGAATGCAGGAAACCTCACTTGTTTTTTTTTTTAAAGACAGGTTGTTAATTTCTGTAGCTCAGGCTAGCTTGGAACTCATGGCGATCTTCCTGCCTCAGCCTCCTGAGTGCTGGGATTCCAGGAATGTGCTATCATACCCAGTGTTTTTGTTTGTTTGTTTTAAAGAGTGTGTGCATGTGCGTGGGTATGAGGAGGCCTGAAGACAACCCCGGGTATCAGCCATAGACCACCATCCATCTACTTTGAGACAGGGTTTCTTAGTGACCTGGAATTCTCCAGACTGCATGACCAGTAAACCCCAGGATCCTTCTGCCTCTGCCGTCCCAGCACTGGGAATGTGTGCAACCATACCCTTTTTTTTCTTTAATATTAAAATAAGGCCTCTCTATGTAGCCCTGGCTGGAACTTGCTATGTAGATGAGCACTCCCAGCACTCGGGAGGCAGAGGCAGGCAGATCTCAGGCTAGCTTGGAACTCATGGCGATCTTCCTGCCTCAGCCTGTTCGAGGCCAGCCTGGTCTATAGAGCGAGTTCGAGGCCAGCCTGGTCTATAGAGCGAGTTCCAGGACAGGCACTACACGGAGAAACCCTGTCTCGAAAAAAAACAAAAAACAAAACAAAACAAAAAAAAGAAACAAGAGCTCACTATGTAGCCCTGGTTGATCTGGACCTTGCTATGTAGATGGGGCCTACTTTCATCTCCTAAGTGTCAAGATTAAAGACGTGCACTGATACATATGGCTATTTAGTCTCCACTTAAAACAAACAAACAAACAAATAAATAAATACATTGTGTGTACGAGAGAGTGAGTGAGTACAACTTGTGGCAGTTTGCTCTCTCCTTCTGCTGTGGGTTCAGGGAACTGATCACAGGCTTGCATGCCAAGCACCTTTACCCCCCAGCTATCTCAATGCTCCCTGCCTTTATTTATTTTTTTTTTTTTTTTTCCTGAGACAGGGTTTCTCTGTGCAGTTTTGGCACCTTTCCTGGAACTCACTCTGTAGCCCAGGCTGGCCTTGAACTCACAGAGATCCGCCTCCCAAGTGCTGGGATTAAAGGCGTGTGCCCGGCGCCCCCTGCCTTTTTTTTTTTTTAAAGATTTTATTTATTTTGTATACAGTGTTCTGCCTGCATGCCAGAAGAGGGCGCCAGTTCTCATTTACAGATGGTTGGAAGCCACCATGTGGTTGCTGGGAATTGAACTCAGGCCCTCTTTAAGAACAGCCAGTGCTTTTAACCGCTGAGCCATCTCTCCAGCCCGCCCCCTGCCTTTTTTAAGAGAGAGTCTCATGTAGCCCACGCTGGCCTTATGTAGCTGGGAATGAAACTGAACTCCTGGCCAGGCGGTGGTGGCACA
>CABHPP010103335.1:22193-45660 GCA_902168425.1 Peromyscus attwateri | reverse complement strand
TTCCCTTCCCTTCCCTTCCCTTCCCTTCCCTTCCCTTCCCTTCCCTTTTGTGGGTTTCTCTGTAAATACCCTGGCCAGCAGGCAAAAAAGAAATCCAGTTCAACATGATTCAGTTGCTTCAAACGTCTAGAGCTGACACTGAAAAGTTTATTTTAAGCATACTTAAGCACAGCACAATTATGGAAAAAAGGTTTCTGATAATAATCAACTCAGTCTTGTGTGTACAACAAAGCTTAAGACATGATTCCACTGAAACTCTTTAGAGTCCATATGACCTCTTCCATAAAGATGGGTTCTATTGACTGAGAAAAAAAAATGTTCAAGATAAGGGTCTAGGGAGAATGACTGAGATAAACATAAAAGTCTGAGGGAGTCAGCTGGGACCTGGCCTACAGATAGCACAAATCACCAGGCTATTGATTACATCCTCTTCCAGGCTTCTGGGAGGAAAGTAGATGGTACATCACATCAGCTGAAGAGGCAAACCTGTGTTTAACATTCCTGGTTTCCCTAGTGCTTCTCTGAGAGCACAGGGACCTCATGCCCTCTACACCCCCTCTCCTCTTCTCCCCTCGCCTCCCCTCTCCCCCTCCCCCTTCCCCTCCCCTCTCCCCCTCCCCCTTCCCCTCCCCTCTCCCCTCCCCTTCCCCTCTCTCTTCCCCTCCCCTCCCCTTCTCTCTCTTCCTCTCTTCTCTCTTCTCTTCGTCTTGAGTCCTCTCCCCCCTCCCCTCTTCCCCCCTCTCCCCCTCTCCTCCCCTGTCCTCTCCCGTCCTCCTCTCCCCTCCTCTCCCCTGCCCTCCTCTCTCTTCCTCTCTTCTCTCTTCTCTTCGTCTTGAGAAATTCATCTGCTAATGGAAAAAGACAATATAATGTAACTTTAAGTCCTCATTTCCAACTTCAAATAATCTGCATTATTTTGGAGCAAATTCCTGAGTATAACTACATCTACAAATATTTCAGAAAACCTATGAAAGTTAACACCTCTTTCAAAAATGTGGCTAGAACATTATTAACATAAACAAAATGAAAACGATTTCTAATTTCCCTTGCACTTGGCCTTTTTTCCTCCTCCCTCCCACAAGTTATCTGCTGAGGAAACCAGGTCACCTGTCTTGTTGAGTTTCCTGCAGCCTGGAGCTGTGAAGTTTTGAGGACAAAAAATAGTAATATATGAAGTGTGAGCATTCACAGCTTTGTACACCTGGTCCCTAAAAGAACCCCGAGTTTTCCAGTTCGCCCCTTGGAATGTTGTCCCACATATTCTAGACAATAACACAGACAAATAGGCTTGGGAAAAGCCAGGATGAAGAATTTGCCTTAAAAATGGTGATATACTTGCTCTGATGCAGAGAACAAGAAATGAACGTGAGAAACAAGAGGAAGGAGTGAAAGGCAAGGATTTGAAAGGGCTTGGTCGGTGGCTGTGAGAATCTGCAGAGTTGAAACTGGTGGAGATATGTGGGGACAGCTGACATTCTGTAGACAGCAGTGAAGCAGAGAATGGGTTTCATGTCGACTGTGTGCTAGAAACTAGAAATTTATTCACTTCCACATTTTGTTTTTTAGATAAGTCAAGGAACTACAGGAACTATTTGCTTCATGATTTTTAAAAAGTCCAGCAAGCATTTTTTTAAATGTCACTGAAAAGAAATTGGATTGTAGGTTAGTTATCTTATACTTTACTCCTAATATCCACTTATGAGTGGGTACAGCCCCAGGGAGGCTAGGTAACAAAGAGAGCCCAAAGAGGGATGCATGGATTTCCCTGGGAAGAGGGAATAGAAGAGATCTCCTGGGTAAACTGGGGCAGAGGCACTGGTGGAGTGGGATGAGGGGGATGGGATCAGATTGGGCTGGCTGAGTGCCAGAGGCAGGTTGGGGGTGGGATGGTGGGAAGGAGGGAGATAGTAACAAAAGAGACATCATGATTCGAGGGAGAGGCATTCCAGGGTTAGGGAGAAACCTGATGCTAGGGAAACACCCAGGAACCCACAAGGATGACCCCAGGTAAGACTCTTAGCAACAGTGGGGAGGATGCCTGAACTTAACTTCTCCAGTAATCAGATTGATGACTACCCTAATTGTCATCAAAGAGCCTTCATCCAGTAACTGTCGGAAGCAAATGCAGAGATCCACAGCCAGGCACCGGGCCTAGCTCCTGCAGTCCTGCTGAAGAAATGGAGGAGTGATTGTACTAGTCAGGGGGTCAAGGTCATGACAGAAAACCCACAGAGACAGCTGACCTGAGCTCATGGTAGCTCATGGACTTTGGACCAACATTTAGGGAGACTGCGTGGGACTGATCTAGGGCCTCTGTATGTATGTGACAGTTATGTAGCTTGGTCTGTTTGTGGGGCTCCTAGCAGTTAGGTCAAGGCCTGTCCCTGGTGCTTAGCTGGCTTTTGGGAACCTATTCCCTATGCTGGATTACCTTGTTCAACCTTGATGCAGGAGGAGGAGCTTGGTCTTGCTTCAACTTGACATGTCATGCCCATGAGAGGCCTGCCTCTTTATGATGGAGACAGAGGAGGAGTGGATGGAGATGGGAAGCTTGCCTCTTTCTGAATGGAGACAGAGGAGTGGAGGGAGAAGGGATGTAGATGGGGCTGGGGACAGGAGGAGAGGAGGGAGGGGAAACTGTGGTTGGTATGTTAAATGAGTGAAAAAATTAATTAAAAAAACAAATAAATATTTTGAAAAGAAAAGAAAAAAGAAGAGAAATTAGGTCACTTGAGATCTCAGTGACTTTCCTCTGATCCATTTTTAGAAGAGCCCCAGACCCATCATTGTTCTTTATTTTGTGTATCCAAGGAAGGCTGTGCCTAAGGCTGCATGTTGCTGTTTGAACTTTAACCTTTCCTCCTCACTCCAACTCTGTAGATCCCTGGAACAGAGCCATAGATTGCTTACAAGTAATGTAATTGAACTCAGAGTTATAAAAATTCCAACTTCTACCGTCATATAACAGGACTGAGACAGGGCAGGTTACTTAAATGCGTATTTCAACTAATTTAGCCTCAGAAGCTTGGGTCTGTTCTCATTTGGTACCTCTCATCATTTTCAAATGTCTACAGCATTGTCAACCATCACATTTCCACCAAACAAAATCCCTAAGATCAAAACTTTTCTTCTTTGTTCTTTCATATTTTTTTTTCAGGAACAAAATTTGTATGTTAGAATGTATGGCTTATTTATTAGCCTCTACTCCCGACTCCTGAGTGAGAATTGGATACCAAGACTCTCCCTCAGTCAGTACCTAACAAGAGCTATGGAGTTGCCGTGATCTTGTTGTCTTGGATTTATCAGGACTCATCCTGTGGAGGCTGGAAAGCCTGACACTTTTCTGGAGTATAGCACCATGTTCAGGAGAAGTGTCCAAGCAGGTATTTTCAATGAGGGGACGATGACATGAGGGCTCTAGTTGTTTATGTATTCAGCAGTGGATGTTACAAGTCTTAGGAAAACACAGTACTTGGAAGTAAAGGCATGTGTAGAAAGGAGGAAACTTTAGAAAAATATTAATATCACTCTTTCCCCAAACTCCTGTCTTAGACATCCCTATGCTTTTACCACGTATCTTAAAGCTGTAATATTTAAAATGTGTTGTTTATGGGAAAGAAGAGATTGAACTTTGTTGTTGTTGTTGTTGTTTTTTCAAGACAGGGTTTCTCTGTGTAGTTTTGGAGCCTGTCCTGGATCTCACTCTGTAGCCCAGACTGGCCTCGAACTCACAGAGATCCACCTGGCTCTGCCAGAGTGCTGGGATTAAGGGCGTGCGCCACTGCCGCCCGGCGAGATTGAAACGTTAATAAGCCAGGTTTCTTTCTTTTATTAGCCATAGGGACTGAATACAGGGTCTCATCTATAATAGTGTTATTTTATTTGTACTGAAATGTGATTTGTATGTTAATAAATAAAGTTGCCCGGGGGTCAGAGCTATTAGCAAGCCATAGCGAAAGTTGGGCGGTGGTGGTGCACACCCTTAATCTTAGCACTTGGTAGGCAGAGCTAGGTAGATCTCTGTGTGTTCTAGGATACAGCCAGCATTGGAGACACACGCCTTTAATCTCAATACCAACCATAGAAGACCTGGAGGTCTGTACAGACAGGCAGTGACTAGGAGGTCATGTGGTTGGGTTTACAACCAATGAGAAGGCAGAACAGAAACTCCATAAAAAAAAAGACAGACACAGGAAGTAGGTCTCTTTTGGAGAGATACAACAGCAGTGACAGGAAGGGTAAGGTTTTTTAATCTCAGCTCTTAGCTCTGACCTCTTGGCTTTCATCTCTGAATCGGCTCTGTGTTTCTTATTTAATAAGATGGTTACACCTATACTCATCCATACTGGGCAAGTGGTCTACCACTGACATATGTCCCTCTTACTTTATTAGAGTGCAGGGTACTGGCAGTTTTAAGCTGGAAGGTGTAAGGTTTCTGCTTACTCCATAGAGTACGAAGGCTAATGGTGACTCAAGAGGAGAAGGAACAATGCTTAGTGGAGAAAGGAGTTCTCACTACACCGTCCCTCCACACAACAGCGATTTGGGCTAAAGCCTGTGATAGGAAATGCAGTAGGTGTGTTTGGAAGCAGTACGTACTGTGTTGCATTTCTTTGCCTCTTGACATTGTGGCTAGCAGCTGGAAAGTTTAGAAAACTCATTTGGATAGAGGATGAAGTCATTTTCCACCTTTTTTGCCCATAGGCCTTGAGAGGAGAAGTAATCAAGGAAAAAAAGCTGACAAATAGGCACTGTGGGATTCCAGAGACAAACTGTTTTTTCTCATTGCTTCAGCAAATGACTCTAAATTGACAACATATTCCTTTTTCTCTAGCTATGCTCAGGTTTTATTTTATTTTATTGAGTAGCTAAAGCATGGACTATTTCTGTATTAGTCATGAATACATTTCATGCACCTAATTACTCACTCTGTGCCGCATTCCTCACCTCTCTGGTCCTGGGTGGATCATAGCATTGAGATCCAGTTCTATTTTGCATCTTTGCTCAAATACCTAGACACTTATCTCTGCTTTCTATTTTCTCATGCTTCAGGTTTTCCTGCATATTTTCACTCCCTCTCAGTCATTTAGATATGATTTACACCTTGGTGGGTTTTGTACTTATATATTCAGTCAAATTTCTCTTTTGTATTCAAGCCTTAAGCCAACTGATTAATGAACATAGGCATCTGACTATAACATAGGCTTCTCACATGCACTATCTACAGAACAAATACCATCCTTGTCCTCTCCCCAACCTTTCTCATACTATTAGAATATCAAAAACACAGTGACTTACTTATTTCATCAGACTTGGTGACTGAAGGATACATATTCTATTGAGTGGCTAAATGATGCATATTCCATAGTTCTTCAGGTCTTACTTTGTTTATTTTTGTTGTTGTTGTTTTGTTTTTGTTTTTTTTTTGTGTGTTTTTTTTTTAGAAGAAGAAGGTGGAGGAGAAGAAGGAGAAGGAGAGTGGGGAGAACAGAGGACAAAAAAGCCAGGAATAAATCCTTTTTGTCTAAATTGCTGCATTTTTGCTGCATATTTAAGCATTTTTGTAATAGTTAGTGTAGGTACAAAAATGGTTTTCGTTTCACTAGAGTTGGCTTTACTAAGGAACCAGTGTCATACCAAATAGATAAATTAATTGATTTAAATGAAAAAAATATCATGAAGAAGCAGTTCTGTCTTATCAAGATGATAAGCCAGTGGTGGTGACTGTGAAGACTTTCATGAAGGTTTTAATGTGACATGAAGTAGGAGCGTAAGATAGAGGATGCAGTAGCTCTTCGGTATGGAATAGAAAGTGTCTTAACACAAGGAGAATTCAAGCAGGCAAAAGACAAATTCAGACAGAAAAATAGGATTGTGTAATTGGCTCTAAGGGACTCAGTCTAGTTTCTCATCTGACAAAAATCTTTGATGATAAGAGGTAAAGGTCAGCATTGTAGTACTGCTAAGTATAAAACGTTCCCGCAGTTTAGGTCCTCAGTGTAGATATTTTGAGCAAGGATGTCTAGCTTGTGATTTCTGGGAACTGATTCCATGGGCATGGATTAATAGTAATTATTTTGTAAATAAAAATAAAATTGGCTAAATGATGAGCACTAGAGGGTCTCCAGGGCACACAATTTGTCCTTGAAGCTTAGAAATTAATTGGTTAAATGCATTGCTTCACGGGCTCATTCTCGGAAGGTAGATTTTGATAAGTTTTAACAGATACAACAGCAGAGATAGGGAAATTAAAATATAAGAGAGATCATTCTTTATAGGAGCAACAAGGGAGTCTTCACAGAAAAGGAATGCTGAAGCAGGTCTGCAAGGGAGTGGAGCAGAGTGAAATATCTAACAACTGTGATTGAGCCTGTTCCCTAGGTACAGCTACACAGGATCACTGAGACTGTGGAAATGACAGCCAATAAGCCCCATTCTATTCAAGGATCTTGGGAGACTCTTTTGGAAGAGGAGGAGAAAAACATAAACAAAACAAAACAAAACAATCAAGCAGTTACTAAAATAGTTACTAAGTGTTTCAGAGAGACCAACGAATATAGAAACTTGAAAAATGACCTGAAGAATCTTCACAGGAAAACAGTGAATTTCACAGTGAGATCCTTCTAACTGGGGTTGTATTTAAGCATGATAACACACTATGACCCTAGCCATTACAACTGAGTCATTATTTTATTAATCTTATTATTGGTGCTGTTAAAAATACAGAAACATTTTGACTATTTATTAAATTTATTTTTTCTAAAACTATTTACTTAAATAATTTAGCAATGATTTTAAAAAAAAGAGTTTAGCAATGATGGACATGAATGAGAACAGTGTAAACCAACGTAGAGATATAAGAATGTCACAATGAAACCAAGTGCTTTGTGTACGCCCCTACCTGCCTCCCAAAAGAATTTGAGCTCTTTAATAAAAATGTCCAAATGTAAAGATGCATCTGTCTCTGTGGATCTCAGTTTAGTTGGAATCAAACATAATTATACAGAAATATAAAAACTATGGAGGAGAGAGTCACAAAGCTAGAGCTAGGAGCCTGGAAAGAAAGATGAAAAGACCCAGGTCCAGTACTGAAGATAGAGCCTTAGCTATCTATTGGTGTGTAGCAGCTGCCTCTAAACTTAATGACTTAAAGAAACGATCATTTTAGTATTTTTCATGACTTCATGGGTTGACTAGGCTCAGATGATTGCTTGCTATGGCCTTTACATGTATGCCACTTAGAACTCTTGTGTTAGAGATGTGGTCTGTATTCCACAGGGCTATTGATAGGTGCATTAATAAGGACATGTAGGAAGTCTTCTGGTCATTTGCCCTTGAGTGGATATTGGGAACCCACCCCCTCTCTTCTTTTCTTGCTTCCAAACAGGATGATCCGAACAGCTTGCTTCCCTGTGTACTCCCCCAAAACAACAGTCAATTGACCATGGCCTGAAATATTGATATACAAAACATTGATCCAAAAAAAACCTTTGCTCATTTTAAGTTCATTTTGTCTGGTAATTTGTTACGGTAATGGGAAGCTGACTGACACAGCCGTTTCTGTTTTCCACAAGAAATCAGCTGAAGATGCAGTCTGAGGAAGTGAGTCTATTGAAACACAGTGTCCTGCATCTCTTACTCGCGTGGCTTGAATACAGTGATGAGTTTTCTTCTGTGGCTCCATACTTTAAGTCTTAGCTGGGCATCGTGGTGCACGTCTTTAATCCCTTCACTTTGGGGTGGCACACGCCTTTAATCTTTTCAGTTTGGAGGCTGAGGCCGGCAGTTCTAGGCTAGGCTGGTCTACAGAGCAAGTTCTAGGACAGCCAGAGTTACATAATGAAGTCCAGTCTTGAAAAACAAACAAACAAACAAACAAAAAAACAAAACAAAACTCACTCAAACTGTAAGTCTTATGTACAGCTTCCCGTGTTCCTTGAAATTCTCATAATATAGTAGCTGAATAGTGTGACGGCATATTTTAAGATTGAGTGTAATCTATGAATACAAATGTGATTAATATCATGAGTGAAATTAATGAATATCATGAGTTTAATTTAAAAAATAAATAAATAAAGTAAAAAAAAAAAAAAAGATTGAGTGTATCAGATAGGAGGAGGCAGTCTTCTGTCCTCTTAACTACTCAGAATCCTTGCTGGGGCTGTCTCTGCTGTTTACATCAGAGTCTATTGTGGATTCGAACAGAGAAGGATATAAGGCCACTTTCAATATGAAGAATGCCAAGACATGTGCAGCCAACCACCATCCATCTAGAGGAGGGAAGAAATGAATTATGGGTGCAAGAAGCAGCAAGGAAAAGTGAGTCTATCAGGCAGTTTGGGTAGAGAAATGAAGGCCATGAACTTTTTACTGTTCATGCCATTTCTGAGCATGAGGTATACTCAAAAGTATCAAGAAATGCATGTGAAATCTGCTGAGGTATGAGATGCCTAAACCAAATCTGGTTGAGAAAGGAAAGCAAGAACTACCCAAAGGAAGCATCCTATCAAAAGCAAGACATTAGGAAGAGAAAGAAAAAAATCACTTCCCTCCCCCACTACTAGATGGAGAGTATCCCCGGAACAGGTTCTCAGGAGAGGTAATGTATTGACTATATTGACTGGAGCTTGGAGTCATTTAGAATTTGTCAAAATGACTTTTGTTGAGAAGTGAAAGAACATTTACTGTGATTCCTATTGTATTTTACCTTTTTAAAATGTGGTTTAGTAGTTTCTGCCTCAAAGCATGACATTGGTATGGCAAAGACAAAGAGTACCATTCAAATGAACTAAATCATGAATAGAATGTTCCAGGTGGGAGTAGAAATAATTATTCACTAATTACAACACCTTTTATCTTTTGTGTTTCATTATTAAAATTATTTCTAAGATCAGAAGTCAGATGGGATGTGATTGTTTCAAATGGAAAGGTCTAAAGTAATTACTCATTGAAAAATATCTTCTACAGGAAAGAAAAAGATATAGAGAGACAGACAGAAACAGAGACAGAGAGAGAGACAGATAGGGACAGACAGAGACAGAAAGACAGACAGACAGTGACAGAGAGACAAAGACAGAGACACAGAGACAGAGACACAGAGAGAATCAGACCTATAATAGAGTCCCGAGACCCCCATATGTCTGTGATTTTGTGGAATCCTGTAGAGGATGGATGGCTTAGCAGGTTATCCCACGCATTTGTCTCCAAATGTGGTAAAAGAGACAAGATGTCCACTCCCTCACTTTAATGAGCATTTTTGAGCATATACCATGTACTCAGCCCCCATTACATGTCAAGAATAGATAATAGTGACATGTGTCTTGGCAGAAAAAAACCGTTCATAATAATACTAATAAGTATAATTAACAATCTAAGGGCATTCTTCCTCCTCCTTTTAAATCCTGCTTCATTTTAAGGTCTTGAGATTCTACGTGTATAGAGATCACGTTCTCTGCAGGATGTCTGGGAAATTTTTTTACAGGTTGATATTTGTGTAGCCTTTAGCACCCTATGCCTCCTCTCCCTGTCCTCTCCATTGTGAGGGTTTTCATGTCTTCCTGCAGTTCTTCAAGAGCAGCCTTAGTGCTATCTAGCCCGATGACCACATTCAAACCCTCTGGAACATACAGCGGTTGTCTGTTTCTTTTTAGTCGTCTCTTCACCTTACGGTCAAATATTTCCTCCTTCAGTGCAGTGAATAAGAGATGAGTGTCAAGAGTCCCCTCAATCCTGTGAGCTAATGAAGCCTGCGTGTGCTCTCTGGCTCAGTTCTCTGAGCTTCCACTGAAAATCTCACTTTCCACATCTCTGCTCACCATTTTACTGGTTACGCAGGCCACTCTAGCACCCTTGCACCTCCTCCTGAGACTTGTGGCCATGCCGCAGCTATGCGTCGAGTGTCTGCTGTGGCCACTGGGGATGCTGGCTTCTCTTCAGACCACATTATAACTGACCCTCCTCTGAGTCTCTCATTTGCCTTCTGGTGTAAACAACACTGGTGATCCTGGTTTACCACAGGTTATAGAAACGCTAATAAGCATTCTTTTTGGGGAAGGAACATGGATGATTTCCCAGGGGATCAATATCCTTTGAGGCTCCTGACCTTTGTCAACTTTCAAATTTTCTCTATCTTTTCTAAAGATTGTATTTGAAGTTGTCCTTAATTTGTCTTCTTAAGAGTCCAGAAATTGGGCTGGAGAGATGGCTCAGAGGTTAAGAGCACTGACTGTTCTTCCAGAGATCCTGAGTTCAATTCCCAGCACCCACATGATGGCTCACAACCATCTGTAATGAGATCTGGTGCCCTCTTCTATATACATAATAAATAAATAACAACAAAAAAAAAACTACATGACGAAAACCTGTCTTGAAAAAAATAAAATAAAAAATAAAACAAAACAAAAAATTATTAAAAAAAGAAGAGTCCAGAAATCTTGGCCAAATTACATTCTGTAAGATTAGTAGCTATACTTATTGCCATATTATTCCTATATTTTTTTAGCAATCTGTAGTTGCTCAGTAGTAGGACCATGTAGGACAGAATATGCAAAAACATTCACTGTTTGGTATCACGTAGCATTATATCCTCAATAGGTATTCATAAAATATGTCTGTGAAAATCTGGCTGAGTTTGTAGCCCATTTTTGCCTAGCATGCCTTAAGCCTGATTTCCAGCTCCCATACACACACACACACACACTTGTGAAAATTGTTTTTAAAAAATGTGTGTATAATGTGTTCAATGTAACAACCTATCTAGAGAGATGAAAATGCTGACATAAAATGAAAGAAATGACTGGAAAACTGATTTCATTTCACATTGTCTGTTTCAACTACAAAAGTTACAGAAAATAACACATAAATTTGAATTGTGTCCCAGATGTAGACAATACTTTAAAGTTTTTATTGAGGGAGAGAAATCATAGGGATACCCTTATAAAGGAAATGAAAAGAATATTCATCCCTTTTGTCCCAAATAAACCCAAAACATTACATGCTATTGCCAATGTTCTTGGTTTCCCTCCAGAACTTGATGGCAAGATTCTATTGCTGATGCTATTATACGCTTGAGTTGTAGAACATGGAGAAATAAAGTTGGTATGAACTAGTAGCTTCATCCCTACTGGGTAGCTCTATCTTTAACTAGCCATGTGGACCAGCACAGGGAGATACATAAGAAATGTATATTGGATGAATGAAATACTACAGAGTAGACTACTTTAATACTTTTTTTGTATTTTCCAAAATTGCAAAAGTCTAAGAAATCCCCTTCAATCTCAAATGTGTTCTTTGTCTTGGTTATTTATTTCTAAATATAATTAAGGTTGTTGTCTTAGTTAGGGTTTCTATTGCTGTGAAAAGACACTATGACCATGGCAACTCTTAACAAAGGAAAACATTTAATTGGGGCTGGCTTACAGTTTCAGAGGTTTAGTCCTTTATCATAATGGCAGAACATGGTAGACTTGGTGGCATGCAGGCAGACATGGTGCTGGAGAAGGAGATAAGTGTTCTACATCTTGATCTGTAGGCAGCAAGAATCTGTGTCCCACTGGCCAGACTTGAGCTTAAAAGACCTCAAAGCCTGCCTCCGCAGTGACACACTTTCTCCAACAAGACTACACCTACTACAACAAAGTCATACCTCCTAATAGTGCCACTCCCTGTGTGGGTCATTTTCTTTCAAACCACCACAGCTGTATATTAGCAAAATGTGGCCCAAAGGACACATGGCCAGGACAAATTTTTGTCAGACTCCATTTGATTCTGTCAGATTGTTCGCGTAAAGTGATAAAATATTACCTGTCCACCAAAGAAGGAGGAAACCATTCCACAAGAAAGAGACCTTTGAGATAGTTAGAAAGCATTTTACTTGGCAAGATCTAGGAAATGGTAGCCAACAGTTGCAAAGCAAACTGACGCTGGGAGGTCATGGACACAGGATCCAGATCATTATTTGGTTGCCTGGATGTTGGTCTAAGTTTCATGATTGAAACTATAATCACCCCCCCCCAAGTAGGGAAGACCCTGTGAATGTCACAGAGAAAAGAAAATTGAAATTCCTGCTAACCAAATCAGAGCTAAGAATTGTATGTCACCGAAAGGCATTGAACGACTGAAAATACAATGAGGTAATAGTTCTTCAACAAACTGCATGTGAACATCTACAGTTATAAGTAGGTTAAATTTTCGCATAAACTTTGGTTGCCTCTAGAACATTATTCTTTTTTGGTAGCACTTTCAGCAGAACATGTTCACAGGAAAAAGCTGAAGTGTTACCCTCAGCATAATATACGAGTCGGTAAGTAGGAACAAATACAGAAGTGTGGCAGATTGATGGGCCGCACCGCTGCCTCCAGTCTCTTTTTAGTCTTCCAATTTATAGTCCAGGTTCATACTCAGACCCCCAAATTCAAAACTTGCTTATTTCTGCTGAGCATAAATTTCCAAGACCAGTTTTAAAATTAGAATTTTACCAGGAAATGTTGTAAAAGACGGAATTAGATGGCTCAAGAGGAATTTTTATAGGCATATTGTAAAATTTAGGGATTTAGAAAAAGAAAAATGCATTTAAAATTGTAATGGATCATTGTGTAAGTCAGAAAACAATAGAAATTGGAGCACAGATCTTTACTAATCCTAACATGGAAACAGGCTTGGGCACATAAATCAAGGCCTTACTTGGAGAGCAGCAAGTGAATGGCCCAACAGCTTTTCCATTTCATTTTTGTTAGAAATGTAGGCCCTGTAGTAAATCTTCTGGACAGGCATTCTATCTTTGAAATGGCTTCAAGCAGAGCCGATACAATGAGGTACTAAGAAATGTTGATTATTGATGAAGGAGATGGCTGCAGCAGGTGGTTAATGTTCTGATAAGATGCACCTGAAAATAGTGAGGACTGTAACAGAAATTCAAGGCAATTTAAGAGGGAAACTTGTTGCCATTGCTTTACCATTGTCTGACTGTTGGGAGCTGATCGTTTAAGTAATTGATATCCTGGATCCATCTACTCATTTAGCTATGGAACAGCCAGGGCAAATTTTTTAGGCTGACATCTAGAAAGAAGTTGAAAGTGGAGATTTGCTCCTTACCTTAAACTATCTAACTCTGAAGAGACTCTTGCTCTGTGTGTTATGATTTAAAGAATCTAACTTGGTGTTTCAGTGGACAAGCATCACAGCAGCCTCGCGGCTGGTGCTGCTCTACGTTACTCCCACTAGCAACCCTAACTTCTCAGCACGGCTTTTGTGAAGAAGCCCCGGCTTGTTCTTCAGTTCTCGAGATGGTGGCCTATGTCTACTGACTTCCCTGAAAGAGGTTTGGAGTCGATGCACAGAGTAGAGACGTTACAACATTAACTAAGATAGACACAGGGTGTGGCGTGAGACTTGAAGAGAAAGATGGCGAGCCAGTTCATAGAGTAGGGCGGAACGCCTGTCTGAGCACACTTACCTTCATATCTTTCTCACTGATGAATACTGGAGTACTGGCCAGGATCATTCTTAAAGCCTGTTGTCTGGGGACTATAGCTGTATGAAACAATCAAGCTAGCTCAGTGGGAAGGACAGAAAAAAATGGCTAATAGACAGCTAAACACACGTTGGTCTATTTAAAGTAACGTGTGTTTTCAATTCCTTTTTGAGCTGGAAAAGGATTTTTAAAAATAATGAAAACACATTGTTATTCTAACACTAGGCTTCATAAGTTAATAAAAAGTCAGAAATGATTAAATTTGAACTGAACTCCTATGGTGAGTGTGTGTGTGTGTGTGTGTGTGTGTGTGTGTGTTCCTGTGGGTGCATATGTGTATGCCGATGCTTGTGGAAATGTGTACTTGTGTGTGTAGTATAAGATGCCCAAGGACAGCTTCAGGTGTTTTGCCTCAGAAGGGTCTATCCATCTTGATTTTTTACTTATTCATTTATTTAATTTACTTATGTGTATATAGGTGTTTTATCTGTCTGTATCTCTATGTCTGTGCATCATGTGAATGTCTGGTACCCATGAAGTCTAGAAGAGGACATCCAACAGTTGTGAGGCATCGTATGGGTTCTGGGAATTGAACCTATGTCCTCTGGAAGAGCAGCTAGTTCTCTTAACTGCCGAGCCATCTCTCCAGTCCCACTGTATTTTTTTTAAGCTTGTCAGAGTAGCTGAGCTAGCTAGCCAGTGAGCTCCAGGGATTCTACTATCACCTCCTTCCAGGGCAGGACTTGAAATGTATGCTACTGTGCTTGGCTTTTTCACATGGGTACAAGGCATCAACCTTAGGTTCCCATGCCTACACCCAAAGCTATTCTCCTAGTCCAGTGATATGTAACCTTTTAGATATTTGTTTTATTTTAATTATAGCTGTGTGTGTGTGACTATGTGTGGGTATGTGCAAGCAGGTGCAGATGCCCACAGAGACCAGAGGTGTTAGATCTCCTGGAACTGGAACTACAGACTATTATAGGATACCAAACATGGGTGCTGGGAGCTGGACTCAGGGCCTTGGCAAGAGCAGTCCATGCTCTTAACCACTGAGCCATCTCTTCGGCCCCATGTCATCTTTTGAAAAGGGTACTCAGATAATTGTCATAACTTTTACTGTAACCCAGGGCATAGTGATGAGAGATCACTCCCACTACAATTTCTGGTCTAGCTTATTTATCTACTCGTGTACATTAGTGTGTGTGTTTCTGATTTTTTTTTAATAGAGAGATACCTTGCCAGAATGATTCAGAATTTGGAATATCACCTGAAACTTTTGTCTCTTTGATCCTGGTTACCCTACCAAATTCTGTGCAACAGATTTCTGGCTTGATTACATTGGGGAGGGGTCATTCTTTTTTTTTATTTTTTTATCCTTCATGTATGACGTTTCAGTAATCGAGATCCATAAAATAGGTTCAGAGTCAGTGCTAAGCAGGGCAAGCATTCTGCAGCCAAACATATTCACGAAGTTCTAGGAAGAGAGATGAGGGAGAATTTTCTTTACTATAGGATCTTTCAAAACTTTAGTGTGTTAAACATTGCTTAGCACTCTAGGAAGAAAGGGTATGTTGGATATTCTTTGAACACAGAACCTTCCACCCTTTATCCACCAAAGAGGATCTATGGCATTGTTTGTGTTCGACTACTTTGGGAGGGAAATATGACTTTTGAAAAATATTTTTAAGTTGATTCTTCTTTTGTCATTGAAAAAAACCAACAACAATAAAGAAGAAGGAATCCTTGTAAAAACACATTTCATGAACTAAGCAGAGAGAGAACCTTCTGGAGAGTGTTCACTTTGCATTCCTGTAGCATCCTGTTCTGGTATCTGGCCCTGATTCCTTTCCTTGACTTTCCCTTTTCTGAAACAGAAGGTTGCTGCATTCACTGAATGCAATGGTGGCTCTGAAAGGTTCATTTATAGATAGAATTTGCAGCATCAGCATGACAGCTATATGCCAAAACTCACTGGAGGCATTTTTATAAAAAAAAGTATCTCAGACAAGCTACTGTTACTGAATATTTGACAGATCGATTTTCCATAGGAAGAGTACATAACATACTGAAAATAAATAGTATAAAAGAGGTTAAGAATTATATTAGGTGTAATTAATAATAACCAAACTTCATGATAAAGAAGAGTTTGGTCAAATAGAACAGGCAGAATAGAACCAGTGTTTAATTACTATGTGATAACTATTGAATGTTGTTTGCCTGTTTTAAACATCTAGTTAGTTATTTAGTTTGATCTCTCCTTTCTCTTCCATTCTCCTCCCTTTACCATCTCCTCCTGTCATATGTCCTGAACTACTGACAGAGCATCAGTACTTCAGCCTCTAGGGTGCTAATGTGGGGGTTATAGTTTTATGTCACTATACTTGATAGTGATTAACATCTGGTTCCATAGACAAGATAAGATGGAGTCAGCTCATTTGTTTCAAAAGTCTCTATGAGCTCTGCATGATGATTAATTCCTATCAGAGACAAAAAGAATAAATTAGTTACTGAGTTGTAAACAATGGTTAATGTCTTACAACCAAGATGCCGATTCACTTCTCACAATGTCAGCTCCAAATGTTCCACTGCCACCCTCTGTGATGCTTAAATATTCTCTACTCTGAAAATGTGTGTTTGGTGCATATAGGGATACACCAAGCACACTGAGTCTTCATCTAAGACAAAGCTGAGCAGGGCATTCAGCTGCATGAGTTACCATCCCATTTCAGTTGGATCCATGGTAAACTTTGTTGGATTCTGATCACTTTAAATTCCTTCTTCTCATTGTCCTTTTGTTATTTTTTCCATTTCTTTCACTTACAGCAAGAAGAGTGAGCATTCTTCATGAGAATAGAGAAACTACATATCTCCATTGCTTATGAAATCTGCTGAATAATTTTGTAACATATCACTCCTCCACACAGATTGGGTTATTTAACACTCTGGAGATAACCTGAAAGTATCAGCAAATCTTCAGGTCTGTAGTGGTGCCATCCTTTCACCCTGGTAAGCAAAGCATAGTGTTTTTCTTCTTTATTCTCTTCAAAGTGGCACCCCTATATAACTTAGCAAACACTTATTAGAGCCCCCCCCCAATCCAGTAGGAACCATTTAGACTTCCTCCCCATCTCCTATTATTCTGAACCTTGTACTTTTTGTTCTAGATTTTTTATTTTACCATTGGTTGGTTCTTCTGACTTGAAGCACCGCTAGGACATGATCTTCATTTTCTTCCCTGCAGCAACAGTTTCTACCTCACATTTCCTCAGTAACTGCAGCTTTACTGGATTGATTTTACATTTTGTGTTTTCCACCTCCATGCACTTCTGTCTCCATGGCAAGGAAGAAACATGTAATGTATGTAGGAAATTATTTGAAGCTACAAGAATGCCACCTGAGCTTGAAAAACTGGAGAATTTATTATTATAACCATGCATTTGTTTAAAAAGAAAAAACCTCATCTCTTTAGACATCAATTATTACGTTATTCATGTCGTATGTCATGCTTGTGTTCAGTTATAGAGATACAATGATAAATAAGTCAGATGTGACACAATCGTTTTTGGAATCCCCATTGAATGTGTGTCTGGACTGTTCTCAACTGTTATAAAAACAGCACATTCTCAAAAGAAGAAAGACAAATAGCTAAGAGATATTTTAGAAAATGTTAAACATGCTAAGCTATCAGGGAAATGCAAATTAAAGCTACTTTGAGATTCTATCTCGCCCCTGTCAAAATGACTGTCATCACAAATGACAACAAATGCTGTGGAGGATGTGAGGAAGTGGGAATTCTTCTTCAATGTTGGTGGGAGTGCAAAATGGTGCAGAATCCATGACCATCAGTGCAGACTTCCTGATAAGCTAAAAAGAGATACCCAGCTATACCACTCCTGGACACGTACACAAAGGACTCTACATCTTACCACATAGATACCTCGCCAACACATTTATTGCTGCTCTGTTTACCATAGTGAAGAAATGGAATCAGTTTGGATATACAGGTTAAGAAGTAGTGAAAATATGGCACATACAAAAAAAATACACTGCCGTTCAGCCATAAAGAAAAATTAAATTATGCAATGTACAGCAGAATGGGTACAAGTGAAAAATATTGAATTAAGTGAGGTAATTCAGGCTCAGAAATGCAAACATACCACGCTCTCTCTTATATTCAGATCTTAGCTTCACATATATATATATATATACATACATATATACATATACATTTTATACACACACACACACACACACACACACACACACACACACACACACACTTATCTATGAGAGAGATACCAGGCAACTAATTATAAGATAGGCCCATGGGAAGGGAGAAGGAGAGATTCAAAGTGGATGGGAAGGAAGGGTGACTGAAAACACGTGGATATAAAAGCGAATGGGGACCTTCTGGGAGTGGAAGGGTTTAAACAGAGATGGGGGCAGGGAGATGATGGAGAGGAAAGGCAGGAGAAGGGCCAACCCTAACCATGTATGCATGGCAATGACATAAGAAAATCTGCAACTTTGCATGAAAAGAAACCAAGGGAAAAAGTTTAATAAGTACCAAAATGTAAAGGAGAGAATGTAAGATAAACATTGTTATTGCTTACAATTAAATTAAAAACATGAACTATAAAATGTTTTGTTTGAATATCATAAGATAAAGAATAGTCATATTGATTGAGGAGAGAGGGTGAAATGATATGCTTGTACAGGCAAATTAGAATTGCTACAATTGACTATTAAAACACACACACGCACACACACACACACACACACACACACACACACACACACATACCAGGTGGTCCTATTCTTACCAAAGGATGGACCACTTTCATTTCCTCTTGGCTTTATCTAATGAAGATGAACGTAATTAAAATATGTGATGTATGCTATGTTCAATTTTATAAGAAAACAATTTAATTTAATTAAGTGCACACCACTAAAATGATTTAGTACAAATAAAAAGATAGCTTTCTTAGTAAAGCTCTACTTTGTTGGTAATAATCGATAACTGTCATTAGATCATAAATGAGCCATTTTTTGATTGATTTCAGATGGGCCCATCTCTATCAGATACACCTACCAATCATGTCATCTTCTTTTAGAGACTTTATGTCATTTCCCATCTCCAATAAATGCATTTTCAATGTGCCACACAGGCCTCCAGCAATAAATAAATGAATGAATGAATGAGTGAATAAATAAATAAATGAATCTAACAGATATTAGAATCTTCCTAAGATTTATTGCTTCATTCCCATTAGATGTACTACTCTTTGTAGGCTAAAAGCAATTGTGCAGTAGTTTATGTCCATGCTTGTCCCTAAGCATAATTTCATAAATTTTAAAAAACAGTTCCATTAAGTGGCAAATAATTTATGGATAGAAAAAGCTTAGGCTTAGGGGAATTAAGGACACTTTAAAATCAGAACCTTGACAGAGACAGGTAGTTACCAAACGTCTTTATCTCCCTTTTGTTCTGAGTACTTGACAGTCTCTGGAAAAGATGGCAGGAAAAATAAGCACTGGACTTAGATTTAGGAGCCCCAAGCTTCAATTCCAGCTCTACTGTTTACTAGCTGAGTGATCTTTCTAAGTGGTGTGTCCTTTATAGTCTCTAGTTTGATCATATGTTTGCTGAAGGTGAGCTCGGCAAACAGAGTTGGTGAGTAGGGTGAGTGAGCTGGCCTATGTAGATATACCTAGCATTAGTAGGTGCTTGCTCGCTGCCAAATAGTATTTGTATGCTTCTAGTGAAAAGTTTCTCTAAGGGGAAACGGCACAATCTGACTATACATCTGTCATTGGGTAAGTGTTTATTGTTGGACAGAGATCTTAAGATAATTGACATGTAGGATGCAAATTAATACTCTACTTCAGAAACCCATTGTTTATAAAGGGAGTATATTTTATATTGAACTGTTTGAAACTGGAAAATATTTTATGAAGTAAGGTAACCTAGGTGCAGAGTTACAAACACTGCATGTTGTCTCTTATATGCAGATCTTAGCTTCTAATATATACATATATATATATATATATATATATATATATATATATATATATATATTTGAGGGTTAGGAAGTATGGATGCCAAGCCACTATTAATAGAATGAGGCCCAAATTAATATAGGACAAATTGCCTGGATGACTCATCCCAAGGAATGGGGCTAGTGTATTGAGCATTTCAATCATATTACTAAATAAGAAAGAAATGAAGAATTAGAAAATCTCACAAAACCTGAAAGAGAAAAGGATACATTTTTTGTATAGAAATTTAACCAGGAAAGTAGAATTCAGAATAGGTCAGTATACTCCCAAAGGAAGGAACACAAAAGGAAAAGTCCTAAGGCAATAGTATCAGAACAAACTATACTATCAGAACAGACCAGACTCCAAAGGTCTCCACTGTCTACATTGGAACCTGTGGTGAGCTGCCGGCCAGCACCTGCTCCTGCTGTTAGAATCCTCATTACAAAGGAAGAGTCTTAGCTCCAGGGCTGGATGGTGAAATTTTACTCAAAGTATTGTGAAAATGTGTATAGATAGAACTGAAAAATCAGTCTGGAATCACAGCGAGGCTCTACAGCTGGAACAGGGAATAATCAAGAATGAAGTCAGATAATTCATATGCATCATTCAGCAAAACTCCATTTCCTCAAAATTCAGTCACGGAAAACATCCCATTTTATTTATGTTATTGAATTTAAGCTGCTAAAATCGTGTTTTAATTGTCAGCCATGCTGCATTTTCACACTGAAACATGGTTCTACGAGTCTGAGTAATTGGCTGGTAGGGAATGTTGACTGTGACAACTCTTCATTACAACAGAAAACGATGAATAATGATTGGTGACCAACTGAAAATCAATGAGAAGCCGACATCATTGAGACACAGTGTTTCACTATTTTAGAGGGAAAGGTACATACTGTATCACAGGTGATGTTTTAACAAGTAAATCTAAGCAATCAGGAAAAATCTGATTTGACAGTTAATGATAACGAAATTATCTTAAAGCCTCCTTTTCCTCTCATATATGTCGACCCAAACTCAAATTATGTAGTTGGAAAAGCAACAACAATTCCATTTTCTGAAATAATTTTCACTTTAAGCAAAGTGTCACAGTCAGTCACCTTAGCCAGCAATTTATATAATCCCCTTATGAGTCATAAAAGGAAGTGGGCACTGTTGACCTAAATGCTTCTGATGTGCAGCAAAGTCGAGCACTCCAGTGATGGAATGTTTCTGAAACTCCACATGAGTGTTTGCTGCTTTGGAAGAACTCTGTGCTGGTTGCTGGGGCTTCTTACAAAATTCAATACCATGTTGTTCACAAATTAATTAATATAAGATTCTTCTTGAATCCCACGCTTCAAAGAACTTGTCCAAATTTTATTTCAAATTGACTAGGTATATAAAACAAATAAAAAGGTTTGGATAGCAGGATCCTAATACATTTTAAAAGAAATTCAGTATTTCTACATTACTGTCTTACTATCAAGAACTCTTCAAAAAGGATGATGCATGAGAGAAGAGGTGGCCTTATTTTTCTGCTTTATAAAATGGAGATCATTATCATGTTTGTTACTTTAATGGCGGAGGGTGGTAAGGATTAAGTAACATTGTCATAGTTTGGGACTTAAATTTTCTCAAAGGGTATAGGCTTAGTTTCCAGTCTATGATGTATAAGTGGATGGTAGGACCTTCCCAGGTTTCTAGGTGCTATAAGTGGATGGCGGAGCCTTTTTACAGGATTCTGGGTGTATGAGTGGATAATAGAGCTTTTATAGGGCTCTAGGTACTATCAGGAGATACTAAAAGCTTTACAAAGTATGGACTAGTGGAAGGAAGTTAGGTAAGTTAAGAAGTCAGGAAAAAAGGGATGAGTCCTTGAAAGGGACTTTTTCCCCAGCTTTTTTTTTCTTCTCAGCTACCAAAAGCAGAGTAGTTTTCTACCACTCTGCAGTCCCTGCCATACTGGTCTGTATAAACTTGGGTCCTAAAACAATGGAGCTGGACAAACAAAGATTGAAATCTCTGAAACTTTTCCAAAATCAAATAATTCTTCTTTATAAATTATCTCAGATACTTTTTATGGTAATAGAAAGTTAACATAAAGAGAATATGAAGAGAATAAAGAAGAAAATGGTTAGATCATCTCAATGGATGCAGAAAATTTATTCAACAAAATTGGACATCCATTCATATTAGAAGCTCTGGGAAACTAAGAATATAAATTAGCTTTTCAATCTAATTAAGAAATTTGATTAAAAGTATGCAACGAATTTTTTGTGTGCAAATGTTTACTGATTTTACATTTTTGCTTCTTATTGAAGTCTTTTTTTTTCTTATTGAAGTCTTATAGATATCTTATAAAAGTCTCACATTATCTATTGTTAACTTTTTTAATTAAGAAATTTTTTATTCATTTTACATACCAATCACAATGCCCATCTTCCCTCCTCCCGCCTCTCCAGCCTCCCCCTTCCAACCCACCCCTCATTCCCTCCTATGTGATAGTAAGGCCTCGCATGGGGAGTCAGCAGAGCCTGGTACACTCAGCAGAGGCAGGTCCAAGCCCCTCCCCCTGCCTCAAGGGTGTGCGAGGTGTCCCACAATAGGTAAGTGGGTTCTAAAAAGCCAGCTCATGCACTAGTGATGGATCCTGATCCTACTGTCTGGGGGCCCCTTAAGCAGATCAAGCTAGACAACTGTCTCTCTTAGTATGCAACTGATTTAACAATTAATAACAGTGTGGAAGTTTACTGTCTATATTCAGAAAAATAAGCAATGCCTATTAGATCTTTTTCACTTAAAAAAAATAAACATGCTATTGTAGTATTAGCTACTTTCTATTGCTGTGATGAGACACCATGACCAAGGCAACTTATAGAAGAAAGACCGTGTTTTAGGTTTACAGTTTCAGAATTGAGTCCCTGACTATCATGGTGAGGAGAACAGCAAAAGACAGGCATAGGGCTGGAGTAGGAGCTGAGAACTTGCATTTTTTAAATTCTTCCCCCATATACATCCCACCTGCAGTGTCTCCTTCTTCCTCTCATCCCATTTCCCACCTACCCTCTCCTCCAGGTCCACTCATCCTCCATTTTCCTTCAGAAAAGAGCAGGCTTCCCAGGGATATCAACCGAACACAGAATAACAAGATATAATACAACTAGGCATATACCCTTTTACCAAGGCTGGACAAGGCAACTCAGTAGGAAGAAAAGGGTCCCAAAGAACAGGCAAAAGAGTCAGGGGAAGCTTGTGTCTTAAGATACAACCACAACCAATCAGAGAGAGAGACAGTGAGAATGGCTTGGACTTTTTAAACCTCAAAGCCCACCCCTGGTGCCATACCTCCTCCAACAAGGCCACACCTCCTAATCCTTCCTGAAGAGTTCTAGTTACTGGGGACCAAGTTTTAGAGCATATAAGCCTATGGGAGCCATTTTCTTTCAAACTACTACAGTTACAAATATGCTGTTATTTTATATGCCATGCTGATGAAGTACTGAGCACACAGTGCATGAGACTTATTTTCATGGAGATTATTATATTTGATGTACATTGATGAATACATATAATATTACTTATTTGATTGTTCATGCCATTCCACACCAAAAATACACATACCACTTAATGAACTCTTTTAGGTAAATATTAAGGATAATCAAAATAGCCATGAGTGCATGCCAACACAAAATCATAAACTTACATAAAATATGAGGAGGTGCATGTTTTCAAATTTATTTTCTATGCCTTCATTGTGGGATTCTCAAGTGTGAACTTTGTAGATGGCAACATGCAGTGGCAATGTCAAAAGGTTGAACACATTTGGTAGATTACTATGAAGCATATCACAGGGAAAGGCAGTTGTGTGCCATGAGTGGTTAAGTTTCACTTTTTCTTTTTTCCTTTTTTTCTTTCTTTCTCTTTTCTTTCTTTCTTTCTTTCTTTCTTTCTTTCTTTCTTTCTTTCTTT
>CABHPP010103335.1:0-22183 GCA_902168425.1 Peromyscus attwateri | reverse complement strand
TCTTTCTTTCTTTCTTTCTTTCTTTCTTTCTTTCTTTCTTTCTTTCTACTGAAAATGGATTCTTTCCTTATACAATACATCCTGATTACAGTTTTCCCTACCTCTACTCCTCCCTGTTCCTCCCCCACCTTCCCTTCTATTGACCCCCTTCCATTCTGTCTCTCATTAGAAAAAAGAAAAACAGGCTTCTAAGAGATAACAACAAAACAAATATAATAAGACAAAACAAAAACCATCACGTTGGAGAAAACAAAACAACAGAAGGAAAAGAGCCCAAAAGAAGGCACAAGAATCAGAGACTCGCCTGGCGGTGGTGGCGCATGCCTTTAATCCCAGCACTCGGGAGGCAGAGCCAGGCAGATCTCTGTGAGTTTGAGGCCAGCCTGGGCCACCAAGTGAGTTCCAGGAAAGGTGCAAAGCTTCACAGAGAAACCCTGTCTCGAAAAAAACAAAAAACAAACAAACAAAAAAAAAAAGAATCAGAGACTCACTGGTTCACACACTCAGGAATCCCATAAAATCACTAAACTGGAAGCCATAATATAAAGCACAGAGGAGCTGGTGCAGACCCAGGCAGGCCCTGTGCATGCTGCTTCAGTCTCTGAGAGTTCATATGAGCTTTACTTAGTTGGTTTAGAGACCCTTGTTCTCCTGGTGTCCTTCATCCTCTCTGGCTCCCACACTCCTTCTGCCTACTTTTATGCACGTTTGCCTGAGCTCTGAGTGAGGAATTTGATAGAGACATCCCATTTAGAGCTGTGTGTTCCAAGGTCAGTTTCTCTGCACAATGTCTGGCTGTGGGTCTCTGTATTTGTTCCCTTCTGCTGAAGAAGGAAGCTTCTCTGATGATGGCTGAATAAGGGACTGATCTATGAGTATAGCAAATATCATTACGAGTCATTTTATTGCTGCTTTTTTTTTTTTAGATCAGTAACATTTGTCTTTACCCTAGGTCACATAACTTGTTGAACATGGAGAGGTAGAGCTGGTGCCTACATAGAACCTTCACCCCGATGTTAAATGTCTTTGGTATGGGAGGGTACTCTGCAGGCTACCAAAAGAGAAATGGAAACGCCAACCCAGTCACAAAACCTTTTATGTACAATTCTGTCCTGCCTGAAAAAATATGCTAGGGCATGGTGGCACAAAGTTTGTAGGGGTAACCAACCAATGTCTGGTTTAACTTAAGACCTACCCCCCTAGGGGTAACCAACCAATGTCTGGTTTGACTTAAGACCCACCCCCCCTAGGGGTAACCGACCAATGTCTGATTTGACTTAAGACCCACCCCCATAGAAGGAACCTATACCCACACTGCTTGGGTGACCAAGAACTAGAGGGGCCAATGGTTGATTAGCATTAGGTTGATTTTGTTTATATGCTGATGGCAGGGTAATGGTATTTCAGGAAAAGAAGAAAAATATTACAACTTTCCGGGTACAAAAGGTACTATTTTTTAAAATACTGTTATGGCATATTTTAGCCACATTGTGTTTATCTACCTGCCTACATCAAATATGTTACAAATAGATAATTATAATGCAATTCCTATCTTCTTTCTATTTTAGGAATGATTCTGCCTCATTAAACAATGATAACGGACGACCATATACCACAAAATGAGCAGACAGGTGTCATATCCAAATGTTTTCCTTGAGTAGGGGGGACATCCTGTATTTACCAGGTCTAAGATTCGATGATAAAAATAAAAGGATTTCTAAAGTAGCTCTTTTTGCAGTTCTGTGTAGGAGGCACCTGTGAACAGTCAAATACTGTTTCCAGGTGGAAGCTGTGTTGTGAAATAGAGAGAGCAATGTGTCTATTCTCTGGTGCCCACCCCATCACCCTGCATCCCAGATGACAGAATAGATCTATTTCTGGTTCTGGAGTGGTTTGGTAGATCCTTCTTCCCCCACAGCATGTTGGTATTAACATAGCCTGATGTTTTTTCATGAAAACTGTCTCAAGTGAATGCCCTTGGATGTTTTAATAGGCTCCTTGCTAAGCTCAATGTTCTGAAGTTCAAAAAGAGAAAAAAGGAAAAAGGGAAAGAAAAACAAAAAGAACAAAGAAAACTAAGAAAAACTACCAGTATCTGTCTAAGGAGGCAGCACCTGCTCTGTATTCTGTGGTCCACACTCTGAACCATTCTCCCGCAGCCATGGCCTGTACTTTCCTAATTTGTGGGACTCGGGGAAGAGGTATCACATAATAAATGGACTTGATTTATCTCTTGACCTACTCCTCTTGTTATAATGGAATCCAGATAGCAGAGAGAAAGGAGCGGGATGAAGAAAGGGACTGTGCATTCTGAGATGGAGTTCACTGTTTACCCATTCCTGGAAGCAAATTCAGAAACTCGATCAATATTTTAGTTATGGGGTAGACCCTAGGTAATGTTTACTTGGTAAGTATGGTATTGATTGAAAAAATAGAGAGATTCTCCCTCATAAATGCCATGAAGGTTTTTGTTTGAATTTGGAGACAAATGAGTATTCCTTAAGAGCTGATTGGTTTAGAGTAGGAAGGGGCAAACTAGCGACTCTTGGCTCCGAGAGTACAAGAAGCATATTAGAATTTGAAATAATGATGAAGAGAAGTATAAAATAGAGTAAGTTTGAAAAGAAATGAATTATTTTGTATTTTCTTGACTTTTTTGCACAGTAAATCTCAGGTTATGGGACATCAAAATAAAAATAGTCCAAAGACAGCTGAGATTATAGGCACAGGCCATAGGTCTCAGACATGTAATAAAGATTTACTCTGGGTTGGGGGTGGTCAGAGAATTATAATATTTTATTACATAAAAGGATCTTCTGTAACATCTAGTAACATATTGTCAATTTATAGATTATTAAATTGGTCTTCAGGCATTTAAATGGTAAGTCCAGAGTCACAAAGAAATTTAGTGTGTGAATTATTACCAGCTTCCACCTTAGCCTTTGACTAGTCCAAGCCTTCTTGCCCAGGGTTACTGTCAGGAGAGCAGTGACTACCAAAGCTATGAAAGACATGAATTGAAGGGTAAGTGTTTTAAAAGGAAAATTAATGCAGAGAAATGTGAAAGAATCTACATGTCTCCTCCAGAGTACCAGAGACAATTTATAATGAGGCTGTAGACACAAGACAAGCCGCAGATCCCATGGGTTAGCAATAAGAAAAGTGGGAAAGAAGCAGCAATAGTTTTTGCTGCAAGTTTATCTTGAAATGTTTTTACCTTTTTATAGTTTCTATTGAGTTAGGTCTTTCCAATGAGAGCATTTGGGCATAAGAATCAGAGGACAGACACGATTTCTGGGCATTTTTATCTCCAAAGCACGTAGTAATTCTTCAATGAATGACTAAATCAAAGTCTTTCATATAAAGTACACTTGATATGCTCTTAATAATTTCTATTAATAAACATGTTAAGGTATGGGTGGGGATGTAGTGCAGTTGGTGTCCAAAGTTCAAGTCATCTTTGGCTACAAAGCTAGGTCCAGGCCAGCCTTGGGATACCCAAGATCCCATCTCAAAACAAAATGATAGCAACATTAACAACAAAAGATTTGAAAATAAATCAACATTTTGTAAAATTTTCTTGGAGTTTTTATTATACAAATAAAATGGTTTTTAGTGTGGCGAAACAAATTTTTTTAAATTAAAACTGGCCCACTGTTTTTAAAAGTCAAATTAGGATTTTGGTAACCGATTAGGTTTTAGTTTATCAATAATCTACTACAGGGATTATTCAAAAATTAAATTAGAATAATAACAAAATATTCACCGTTATGTAATGTATGAAAGCTGTATGCTATAAACATACATTTTATACTTTGTGGCTATTAAAATATAACTTAAAGTAATAAAGAATTGAATTATAGTAATATCACTAGGACCCAATTTTCAAGTAATACATATTTTATAGCAATATTTTACATAAAACATATTCTTTGGAATAGTATATTCAATATCAGTAACACCAGCATCATGAAAACATGGAATTGCCATTATGTTTTAATGTAATACACAGTTTGTTTTGTCAGATTTTAGGGTATGGGAGCAGAAACATATAAGAAAACAGATAGAAAATAAATTTGGCTGGTCATAGTGACACACATCTTTAATCTCAGCACTTGGAATAGGCAGGCAGATATTTGTAGTTTGAGGCTAGCCTGCTCTACATAGCAAGTTTAAGGTCAGCCAATGCTACATAGAGAAATCCCGCTTCAAAAAAATACATACATATATATATATATATATATATATATATATATATATATATAAAATTCAAGGTTCTGTAACATCTTTATATCTTATTTACTTCTATAATTTTTTTCAATTCTGTTATTCCAAATTTATTATTTTATTTAACATTGACTGTAAGTGACTAGGATGTGCAAGGATATGCCCTAAATTCTTTTCATATATTAGTATATGTAATCTGCATAATAATCTTTTGAATAGTTTCTGATATTGTCATTACATGGGAAATTGAATTAAAGAAGAAATAACTTACTCCTATTTATACAACTGGATTCATTTGGTAGTTGTATAAATAGGAGTAAGTTATTTATTTAAATAATATTAAATATTTATTTAAATATTTAAATGGAAATTGGGGGACTTATCTCTAAAGGCCTCATTCTCAGCCGTTACATTAGAAAGTTCATGATTATTTTCATTTATTCCCATCATTATAATTCTTTATTTCCATTAAAAACTATTTTCCATCTAAGTTTACATATGCGGGGTTTGTTAGTATTCTTAAATCTGTGTACTTGTGGTTTTGTCAAATATGAGAGATGGGAACACTATCTCATGTGTTTTATTCCCACATCTCTTTCTTTTCCTTAACTGGGACTCCAATTATGCATTGTATTTTAAAGGTCTGTACCACAGGTCACTCCTTGTCAGTATCCTTCTTCTCTCTTACTGCTCATCCTGTTTTAATTTTGTATTTTATCTTGAATAGCTTCTATTTGAATGGTGCCTATTTAATTCTTTTCAAGTTAATTGACTACTCTTCCTGTTTTTTTTTTTTTTGTTTTGTTTTTGTTTGGTTTTTTTTTGCTGTTTTCTTGTGGTGTATCCAACACATGGTCTTGTGTAGGAGAGGCGATCCTCTACTACTGAGCCATTAAGCTACATCTTCTTTTCTTTTGTGTGTGTGTGTGTGTGTGTGTGTGTGTGTGTGTGTGTGTGTGTGTTTGCTATAGATGCATATATGCTTCTCTTTGTGTGTCTGCATCTCTGTGCATGCAGAGGCCAGATGTTGACTGTCTTACTCTATCATCTCCCATCTCGCTGCCATGAGATGATCTCTCACTGAACCAGAAGTTTGAGGTTTAAGCTAAACTAGCTGCAGTGAATTCTGGAATCAGCCTGGGATTGTGAGTTATGATCCATTTCCCCCCAAGGTCCAACTTGTTTTTCGTCTACTTAGTTACTTTTTTCAACCCAGAGATTTTAGTTCTCAAAGTTTCTTCCTTGAGTTTATAGCTCTATTTCCTTAGTGTGATTTCCCATGTGAAATACATTTGCATTTCACATTAAGCACATTGAGAATTACTGCTATTGTCTTTTCTGACCCCAACATTTTTGTCATCACATGATCTGGGAGAAAAGACAGAAGTAATGGCTTCAGTGAAAGCAGAGATGCTGGATGCCATTGAGCTCGATAAGACAAGATGGTCAAATAAATGATTTGCACAGTGGATCTTCACATACCCATGAAAATAAATGAATTACATCTAAACACATCACCCTGGCTGATTTTCATAGCTTCATATTAAATGAAAAGCAAGTCATTGGGAACTTTTCATAATATTGGATCATTTAAAAGGTTGCAAAACAGTGTCCATTTATACATTCTCATATAGACATAAACACAACAACAGCAGTAAAATGAGACAGAAAATAATTTATCTTGAATAAGATAGTTATGGGAAGACAAAAACAGGTAGATGTAATAAGTAGTATTTTATTCTTTAGCTGGTGGTTTTTTGAAAATTCTTATGTTAAGAAATAGAAACTTATAGGCACAAAATATAAATAAATAAAATAGAAAAGCAGTTCATCACACTGATGACAATGGTGTAATGTGGGAAGAGAAGAATAATGATTCATGAAATTTTATCCTATGTCAAACTGAAAAAGAAAAAAATGTGATTGAAATAATACTGAAAGTGTAGGAAATGTCCAGCCCATAATTCCCTTTCCTCCTTGTCCATGGGTCTTATGTTTTCTTCGTACACGTAAGCAACAGATTCTAAGTTCATTTGAATTATTGTCTCCATTCCTTCTAATGAGGAAGGCTAACTTTCTAAAAAGGCTGTCTCGCTTAGGATGTAGGAGGTGAGAACGATATTCATTTCTAAGTACCTGACACATCTGAAATCCTCAGGTCTCTGGGTGACTCATTACATACTATATCATTTCTGCTGTCTCTAAACACACTACTAACACAGATACAGACACATAGACAAACAGAGAGAGGCAGACAGATACACACTTCACCTTTCCTGCTGCACATACATCTGGGGAGCTACCATTGACAATTATGGTTACTTCATTGGTTTCTTTTGCCAATGTTTCAGAATTTCTTGGTCAACTTTTGAGTCTGGATCTACACCTGGGCCAAGAGGTCTACCATCTTCTATTTTTTGTAGCAGTCTGTGGTTCCAAAGGTGAATCATGTGTTCATATGGAGCACATACTTTCAGCCTTGGGACTAAGGTACTGCCATTTCATGAATCCCAGGTCTGTTCTATCTCCTGTTTCAAATGGGATGCTCTCTTGACCTTGTTCTCTGTAAATGAACCGATTCTTTCAGCTCAACGCTGTCCACATTCCTTCTGAGAGTAAAGCTTGATTGGCATGCCTCACTCCTTGCTCTTCTAGAACAGATAATTGTAACAAAGAAATCCCTTGGTAAATTTTTTGAAATTTTAACATACAGTGTTTTTAATAGGCCAATATTTGAAAACTCTCTTCCTTCCATTTTTCAACTGTGGCAGACACTACTCTTGCAATTTTTTTTTTTTTTTTTTTTTTTTGTAGAACAAAAGGCGGTCTGTCAGAACTAGCAAGGTTACAGAAAAGGATCAATTCCTAGATTTGATTTTATGTTGCAGAATATGAGGAATGGATTAAAACAACACAACACAAAATAAAACCCCTAAAATCTGAAGCCAGAGAGAAAAACTGAAATGCTACTTGGGTGCACTGGGGAAGAATTTGAAGGAGTTAACAAATAATAACTCGACAACATTTCCAGAGAAAGTGAAATTTTAGTGGGCAAGAGAGGAAAACATATTTTGTGGAGTGCTACTGTACGATATAAATTGAATTTCTGGTATATTTTGTAAGAATAACTTGTGAAGATTGGAATTACTTTTGAGTCACTATCTAGAGCTTGCCTTTATTTTTCTTATTGTTACTCTATAATGGTCCTAGATTTGGGGAATATCATGCTTAATATTGTTTGTGGTCACACAATGTTCAATCTAGACTCCATAAGGACAGGAACTGTGCATTCCACTGTCTAGACTGTGTCTAGGTAACTGTGTACTCATTAATTTTCACTGAGAAGACAAAATATATTGTGCTGAGATACATGCTTAAGGCAGAAATCTGGATTCCCTTTGAGTGCAGTGGTGAGGTAATGAGCTTTACTTTTTAATAGATAAACTGGAATAAATTTCTTTGACAACTGGTGCCTTCAGAAACGAGATGGAAGGTTACTTAAACTGGGAGGAGACGGGAACTGAGCTATGATAATGGACAAACACAAACTTACGTGGGGGACAGAGTCTATCAGAGTGAAAACCAGAGGGAAAACACAGGAGTTACTGTGTGTGTGTAAAGTCGTAAGGGCTGGCATCTGCCCTTTGGTGTCCCTGGGAAGACTCTTCCTGACCTTTGCATCTATCACAGCATCTGAGAGCGTTCTTTGTACTTGACTTTGGGGTAAGTCAGTGGCTATGAGTGCTGAGACGAGGTCATGTGTTAGGGGATTAGATAATAACCTTTGTATTCTGTATCCTAGAAATGAAAATGATGCCGTAGTCATTAATGGAGGCAGACACACAGACTGAGAGAGGAGGGACAATTAAGGTGAGAATACTGTGTTTTGTTTGAAACACTCTGATTTTCATGTTCTATGTTACAGCCATGTAACAGGAGCAGAACATATCTGATGTAACTCATGAAAGGGATTTCAGAATTTGAGGCATTTTCAGAGTTATTTGCATAGAACTGATTATAAGAAGCATAGAATTAATATTTCTGAAAGGCCAGCACACAAATCACCTGAGAAGCATGATGTGTGGAGGTGTAAACAGCAAGCAACATTAATATTTCAAACTGAGCAGATAAGAGCATTGTGAAAATTCACAGCACTAGGAAAATAGAACAGACTTGTATCTTGATCCTGGAGAAGCAGGGGAAAGCTGAAAGTTCTCACAGTTAGGTAGCAGCATCCTTGTACAGATCCTTCTTGGGTACAGAGAAGTAAGGGGATTCATGTCTAATATTTTCAATCAATATTGGGGAGCAGGCATTCAAGCAACCTGTAAGAAGGATTCTGTGCCAGGTTTAGAATACCACAGTGAACAGATATAAAATTGCATATATTATTTTTATATATTTCTAGAACATTAGGAGCCGTTGACATCTTTGAAGCTCTCTGGAGAATGCACATTCCATAAAGACAAAGTACTGAACTTAATTTCATCCCCTCTCCAGTGGGTTTATATGCCCCTTGGATCATCTTGGAGTCTGGGAAACTGTTAGTTTGAATATTTGTCTAAGGGAGTAGCCATTGCCATCAGGTCGTTTCTCCACGTGACAATTGGTCTTTCATTCATTTCTTTCTTCTCTATGACATTTTATAGAGAAATTTCTGTTGCAGTCCTGGATGAGTGAGTATTCAGGCAGAAACAGGAGTTGCTCCAGGCCAGGATGTCTGCAAACTGTTTCTTCCCAAAATGTCAAAGCATCTAGCAGTGAGATTCATCATGCATCATTTTAAGAGGACAGTTCCCTGTGGGTCAGATCAAAGTCAGATAACATTATTCCAGACAAACAACCTGGATTAAAATTGCCATTTACCCTCAGGGACATTCTCTGTCTAAGCAAACTATATTTGTACTTTTCCTGATTAATACCCCCAGCTAAGGAGATCTTTCCTATAAAATGTCCCTTTATTTCACTCCATGTAGAAAACAAATTTCAGATTGAGCCTGATATTTAAATTATAGATGTGAGCATCATCAATACTGGTCAAAATCTGAGAGGGATCTGATCTAATATACATGTTTTACCTTGTGTGATTAAGTAAGTTAGATCTTGGTTTAGGCTTGTGTAGCTGGAGTTTTTCTGGTCCTGCCTGGCCCACAGTCAGGACAAATCTCTCTCACCTGCCAGTCCCGAAGCTACTCAGACCCAACTAAGTAAACAAACAGAGACTTATATTTTTTATAAAATGTATGGCTGTGGCAGGCTTCTAACTAGTTGTTTTTATATCTTTTTTTTTTTTTTTTTGGTTTTTCGAGACAGGGTTTCTCTGTGTAGCTTTGCGCCTCTCCTGGAGCTCACTTGGTAGCCCAGGCTGGCCTCGAACTCACAGAGATCCGCCTGGCTCTGCCACCCGAGTGCTGGGATTAAAGGCGTGCGCCACCAATGCCCGGCCACTGTTTTTATATCTTAACCCATTTTTATTAATTTATAAGTTGCCACGTGGCTCGTGACTTACCGGTATCTTAACATCTGCTTTTCATCGTGGCGGCTGGCAGCGTCTCTCTGCCTCAGCCTTCCACTTCTCAGAATTTACCTCTCTGTTTGTAACACCTATACTTCCTGCCTGGCTACTGGCCAATCAGCATTTTATTTATACAGAGCAATATCCACAACAGGCATGTTTCAACAACAAACATACCACCACTACCACCACCAAGACCACCACCACCACCACCACCAAGAACAGTAAAAACAACAAACATTCCAAAATACTTCAGAAAACCCATCAAGCACAGTGCTTTAAAGAGGAGAGAAGTAACCTTCTCCAGGTTTGCACTCTGGTATGTGCGCTTCTTGAGTTCCTCTGGGGCCCAGCCTCTGCCAAGGTCAATTGAACCCTATTCATAATTTAATGTGGCAGAGGTCACATTCTAAACAGTATGAAGGAAGGATGGGCAGAGAAGAAAAGTAGAAAGAGATGCATCTTGGAAAGCACTTCAAATCTCCTACATTGCTGTGTATGTGTATGTGAGAGAGAGACAGAGACAGAGAGACAGAGAGAGACAGAGACATAGAGCAAGATTATGAATTTAGGGAAGTGCCTGGAATTTTGTTACATGGATACTCTCAGATATAAAAAAAGGATGAGAGACACTGCTCTTTGTCTAGGGTTCATCTGCTGAAGTAAAATGTGGAGATTTTTATTATTCAGTTATGGTAGAAATTTTGCTGCCCTATTATGTGTTTATCTGTAACTTCTCTGGAAGAGAAGTTTCATAGTGTACACTGTAAAAGGATAACCTAATGGAATAAGAGAAGGGGAGCTTCTGTGACAGGAAGACAAAACTAACCTCATGCTTCAAGGCAGAATAGAGGAGTCTTTGCCATCGGTGTCTAAATGCATAGGCAACACCACTTGTTTGGGCTTGAGGCTGTCCTCAGGTTTACTCTTCCCTAGAGGGTCTTAAGCTGCTCTGATCAACAGAGCTTTGAAAGGACAGTCACAGTTGGCTACATCTCCTTTGCTAGTGAGTCAGCTTCTGCAGAAAGCTGGATGCTGGTTGTGGATCGACAATTTTGTGCACATCATTGTCAGCTTGAAATATATATATATATATGTGTGTGTGTGTGTGTGTGTGTGTATAAAGTTTTCACTTACTTTGACAAGTCTAGAGGAGCCAATGCTTAGTATTTTTATAGCAATGAAAACGAACCTGGAATTAGGAACACAATATTACATCTCAGAGATTACATTCTTTCTGGCATAGACCCAATACTCTGTGTCACTCAGTACTCTGGGGGTATAAGATACCCTAAAATCCTTTTCTAACAATTTTGGCAGTTATGTAAGAATTAAATCAATATTTAGTTACTGGATTCTATCACAGCATGTAGAAAATTTGATAGGAAAGTAATTTATGATATTTGCCATATTTCACCAAGTCATTTGGGTACTCCTCAGTAATTAGCCCCCTACAGTTCTAATGGAACTATCAGTCAATATTCATCAATTTTTGTAAAGGACATTATGATTAAAGCAGAAACAAGAGTCCTTGAGACCCTCTTATTCATCACTTTGTTGTTTCGTGATTATACATAATACTTAGTCCTTCACACGTTCTTGCCCCTGACAAATACAAAACACGGGGTGGAAAGGAGCAGAACGGGGAGCACAAATCCATGACACTCAACTTGGCCTTGATTGCATTTCTGATCCTGCTGGCAGCCTGCACCACCACACCGACAGGCCTTCGTGTCTTCTCTACCGCTGAACAGCAAGAAGATGACCACCAGCACAGCAAACAGCACCTCTTCCTCACTCACCATCCCTTGCTTCTGGTCCCTTCCCTCTCTCCCCCCCTCTTTTCTCCCCGCCTCTCTTGTCCTATCAGCTCCTCGCCCCTCCTCTTCCCTCCTCTCTCCTTTGCCCTCCCATTTAGATCTCCTTTACTTTCTTTTCCTTTCTCCACTCCTTTCTTTTCCTGTTTTACTCAGCATTCATTATGAGAGACACATTACAAGGCGGTGAGGTAACCACTTCCACAGAAAGGTAAACATGAACTAAATTCTAGACATAGGCTTGGTGTGGCGGTGCATACCAATAGCCATAGCACTCAGGAGGCAGAGGCAGGAGAATCACCATGAATTCCAAGCAGCCTGGGTTACAGAAAAACATCCAGGCAGGCCTAGAATATATTATGGGACCCTGTTGCCAAGTAAAATAAAACAAACAAACAAACAAAAAAATGAACCAAACAGTTGAGAGCTAAGCCTTTAAGTTCTGGATGCACTAACATGACAGTCTGCCCAGGCAATCACAAAGAACTGAATCTGATAGTAAAAAAGGCAAACACTGATACATTCAGAGTAGATGCTATAGCTTGTTTATTTCAAAGATAAAGCTAAATCACAAACCAAGTGCTGGCTTATAAACTTAGGTTTCATAAATAACAATTTTTGAGCTTTCAACCATAATAGATGTATATTTACAAGTATATAAGTAATGCAGCCTGGAGCTTAAATATTAAAAATGAGATATTAAGGGGGAATGCTTATATGTACACACACACACACACACACACACACACACACACACACGCACGCACGCACGCACGCATGCACACACACACACACACACACACACACACACGTTTATTTACTTATATGTATTCATCTCCCCCTCTTAATTATTTATTTTTCAGTGGACCCCACTCTCCTTTGGTTCCATCTCAGATACCTGGGATATAAACATATTCAGTATGCACAAAAACTCTGAAGAATATTGAACTTGCCAAATGCCAGTCCTTAGGCAGTGATTCCCAATCATGTAGCTGACTGACTGGGATTCTCTGAAAGCATATAATTAGGAATGCCTGGTAATGTTCCTTTAGTTTCCCAGTGCTCAGCTGATGAATTGAGGAGAGTGGTGTCTACCAGCAATGAAATTCTCTGATTGTTATAAGACATGGTGAGCAGTGGCATTTGCATGCTGTGGCTGAGTATGTCTATATCCAATGAACTCTAGAAGAATTTAACGAATGTTATCTTACTATAAAGAGTCTAAGTGAAATTTTATGGCCCTCTCTGCCCCTTCTGTACAACAAGACCAGCCAGTATGCACACCCTTCATGGTAAACTCTTTCTACTTAAATTCAGCACACATTCTTTTGTCAAGTTTCAATTTTTAGAAACTTTGTCAGATACTGTGGGAGTAACAGATTCTTAGGACAATCCTGTGACATCTGTGATTTCACAGCAGAGGAATTAGATACGAAAGTAAAATAATATATGAGAAAACATGATATAGTCATTGATAATGTCCGGAAGAATCAGACTGGAAATGACTGACCCTGGAGGAATGTTTTAAAGAAGGGAACACCCAACCTTGAATTTGAAAGATTATGAAAACAATAATAACATGATGTATGTGTCTTGGCTTTCCTTCCAGTTTCACTGTTAACTTGCTCTACTGACTTCTCCACTCTTAAACTAAGCCTCCCTTTTTCTTATCTCCAAAATAAATCATTTAGACTTCATGGCCTTCAACAGTCTAAGAGAAACAAAAACATGTGTGTCTGCCCAACGAATTTCAGGGGACATAATTAATGGGACAGTACTTTTCCTTTAGGGCTTTTTAGTCTGTTAGAGGTTAAGTGACAAGAAACAAGTAACTAGACCTGGAGTATTCCCCACGCAGAACCTGAGTAGTAACACTGCCTGGACACATGGCATTGTGATCAGGCCAGGATGGGGAGGAAGAGGAAGAGGAAGAGGATGAAAACTGCAAAACCAAAGCCAGCATTTTGTCTGAGTAGTGCTACATGCTAGCACTATATGCATCATTCAAAGTGTCTCATACTCTGTCCCTACTTCATGGAAGACACTAAAGCCTGAACAAGTTAGAACCATGTTCAACTTATAAGGTGGTTAGCGCTAAAGCTAGTCCCAGAACCCTTCACTGTTGTACTCAGTGAAGCTAGACCCAGAACCCTTCGTTGTTATACTCAGTGACAAATTCCATAACTGTGATTTTTGAAGAGCAGTCAGGGCTTTGACCTGATGAAAACAGAAAGAGAGCAGGGTAAATGCTGTCTACCACCGAAACTGACAACGTGTAGGGAACATCCACAGGAGCTGTGGCTGGGAGGCGGAGCAGTCATTCCTCCATTGACTGAAGAGGCTTGGGGAGCGGGCAGAATCACGAAATAAACGTGCAGGCTTTGCTAAAGAAACCAGCAGCCCATCTATCAAAAGTGGAGTTCAAGATAAGAGGTCAATTCTAGGAACAGGTAGCACAAGCCTTGGTGGAAGATCCGAGAAAAATGAATCGGCGTTAGGGAGTTCTGGTGAGGAAGTGGACGTGTTTTGGTCTGTCTTCAAGCAGTGCATCTCTGATTGAGCCCAAAGCCTGGAGATCGGGCTGGGTGGGAGACCAAGTGGCATTGCCATTGAGAATGAGTGATTAACAATCCACAGACCTGTTCTGGAATGACAGTTACTTACCAGCTGCGAGCAATTAAATGACTCCCCAGCTCTCAGTTTTATCTATGGAGTGGGCTCATGGACACACTTGCCCTTTGGAACTGTTGTTCACGTCAAATGAATAGTATGTGTGAAGTTGCTAGAGGAATGCTGACACAACGCGATTGTGCTGATGAGAATCGCTTCAGCAGTAAGTCACAGAACCCCAGGATAAGAGAGGTGCAGTGTGGTAGACATGGTTTTTCTCACATAAATGTAGCCAAACTCCAGGCTAGTGTGGAAAATTCCAAACTTTTGTCATCCGTTCTGTGTGCTTAGCATACCTTCCAACTTATGACTTATGATGTATGTACTCTACCTCTTGCCATCATTTCACAGGCCCAAACTTATTTCCATGGGTAAAGCAGTCACAAGTGGGGCTGAGGAATGCTGTTAAGCCACAACATAATACTCCAAGCTTGCTTTGCGATGTTATGGTACTGTGTGAGAAAGAGACGATGGTGTTTCATGACAGGCAGGAAATCTGGTGTGGTCTGCGGTCCATAACTGATACCAGCAGAACGATTTTGGCAATTATAGTACTTCACAGTGGCAATAGCAAGTCACTGAGGTCCAGAGGGATCTGATGATGTGAAATTCACATCTTGTCCTCTAGACAGCCACTAGTAAAAGTCAAAAATTAAAGTTTAACTTTAGACATTCTACTAGTCACTGAACCTGGTGGTTGTCCTTACTGAATGCAATTTCTTGTGCAGTTGGAGGTAGCTTCCCAAAAAGTTACAGCTAATCAAATGTGAATTAAAAGGTCATATTCCTCATTCATGGGGCAACTAAACACTCTCCACATGTGAGGCTCTGGGTTATTTTCCTTATAATGCAGCTTGGGGGGGGCATTTTTTAATGTGGGAAAAATGAAATTGAAGAAGCATGGATCTCTCCTTGTATGAGGATAATTCAGATGTTTTTCTTTTCTCTACTCTCCTTTTCTTTTTCCTCTCTCTCCCTTCCTCCCCTTCCTACCTCTCTCCCTTCCCTCCCTTACTCCAGTAAAATATTTTCAGTAAGCTTACTAGTGATTTTTCCATTCTACTGCATAGAATACAGACCATCTTCCCTTTCCCAACCAGGGAAAGAGCTCTTCATAAAGTGGTCCATACTTGTGTCTATAATGAATTCTATCACTTTTCTAATTGATTCTTCCATCATGCTGGAATTCTGCTTCTATGACATAGTAACTTATCCCTATTGCAGAGTCTTTCCCCTTGTTCTATCTGATGAAACTGTTAGAACTCAGCTATAGCTTTCATAAAGCAAGTTTCTTCTTATAGCCAGTTTCTAGGCTTCTTATCATTTCAAATGTCTCCACTTTAAGTTGCTAGTATCTATCTGTCTGTCTATCTATCTATCTATCTATCTATCTATCTATCTATCTATCTATCATCTATCTATCTATTTATCTATCTATCTTTGGTGGTTTGAAAAAATGGCCCCCAAAGGGAGTGGCACTATTAGGAAGTGTGGCCTTGTTGGAGTAGGTTTGATCTTGTTGGAGGAAGTGTGGCATTGTGGAGGTGGGCTTTGAAGTCTCATACATGCTCAAGATACAGCCTGGTGTCTCAGACCACTTCCTGTTGCCTTCAGGATGTAGAACTCTCAACTACTTCTCCAGCACCATGTCCCACCATGATGATAATGGACTGAACTTCTGAACTATAAGTTAGTCACTCCAGTGAAATGCTTTCCTTCATAAGAGTTGCTGTGGTCATGATATCTCTTCACAGCAATAGAAACCCTAACTAAGACACTATCTATCTATCTAGCTTCTATCTACTATCTATCCATCATCTATCTATTTACATATCTATTCATCTATCCAGTCACCTGGTACCTTTAAATTACAATATATATATATATATATATATATATATGTGTGTGTGTGTGTGTGTGTGTGTGTGTGTGTGTGTGTGTGTGTGTGTATGGTATTATCTTGGTTCTTTAAAAACATTTCTTACTAACACTAATTTTTGTTGTTATTTAGTCTTCTAGCACTGAATACATTATAAACATTCAGTGAATATTTATGAAAGATCTAGAGAAAATTCGATTGCTTGTTTTTCCAATTGAATCTTTCTCAGTATCAATTTTAATAGTATTTTCTCCTGCATCATGAGAATTGGGTATCAATTTTAATGTGAGACTAAAGAGAATGAACTAATTTGTATATTGTATGCTATATGTGTTTAATAAATGACATGGATGTTAAATACAATATAGACTGCATATGCATGTAGCACATACGACATGTAGAAATATATATATATAAAATATAAAATAACTGTGGATTGATATGAAATTTATATGTTATCTCAACTAGATGGATAGAGCACTTTCTTCTACATGTTATATCTTTTCAGTGGTGGGCTTTTAAGTTTAACTATGCAAACTTGTCACTATAGGGTATTTTCAAATTGTAGATTCTAATAAGGCAATTTTGAGATGGTACCTGGCATGTGGCATTTTTCAAGTTTCCAGGTCATGTGCTGAGGAGATAGGTCAGTTGGTAAACAGCTTGTAGCACAAACATGAGGCCTTTGTTCAGATCCCCAGCACCGCATAAGAAGCCTGGCAGGGAGATGTGCTGCTGTAGTCTCAGTGCGGGAGACAGAGACAGGATTCTGGAATCCCACTGTCCATCTGCCCAGCAGAATCAGTGAGCACCACTGTCCTCCAAAATAAGGGAGAGAGCAATTAAAAAATACCCAGTGTCAACCTCTAGCTTACCCACATACACACATACATGTGCCTGTACACCTATTTGCATATGTAGACACAGGCAGATACATGTACAACTCACACACATACATGTGCACAAAGTTACCAAGTCATGAATATGATACTGACTTCATTCAATCATTTGAGTGGCAAGGAACCTGTACGATTTTGTGCTCAAAGCATGGAACCATTAGGAAATTTTGAAAGTATGTATTCATGAATTTTGTGTCCAGATATTTTGGGTTCATTAGTGTAAGGTATGACCTGGACATCAGGGTTTTTAAAAACCCTCCATGGTGTGAGTACTGTTGGCTTTGTAGAGAGACCACAGTTGACAAGAGACGAGCGTAGGATAGAGACATTTATAAGAGTCTTTTCTTGACGTATGTGGAAAGCTACTGGTAAAAATAGTCCAGAACATACTGTCATTTCACCTTTGGAGATATCCGTTATGAACCAGAATAGTTAACCTCTGTGAAGACAGCTGTGGCACCTGTTCACGGGATGTGCCCCTCTTCCTAGATGCGGAGGCACTTAATATTCTCTAGCTCTCTCAGGGAAAAGAGCGGAGAGAAAAATCCACCATATGCTTTTGCATTATCTTGTGAACATCCTGGTCATATGTTGCTCATCTAATTCTAACAATATGGCTTCCTGGGGGCTGTTTAGTTTCCCAGGGACACTGAACGAAGATTGCTCCTGGGGAAATGTAAGCATGTTGTTTCTGAGGGGAAAAGAAGCCTGGAGAACAAGGGCACTGCTGGTCATCTCCAACAGACCCAAGGGAAGTCAGTGAGTCATCGGGATGAGGAGCGTTCTATCTAGGCTGATGGGGGAGGGAGGGAAAATTACAAGGAAGCTATGTATAAAGTTTAGCAAGTATCTGGTCTGGAAATATCTTCCTAAGCATGAATTCAATGCAAAGAAGAGAAAGGACAGAAGCAGAGTTCTGGCTACTACATGGGAAGAGATTCCAGATGATCAGTATCACATTTATCACACAATACACATTTGATGAGAGCCTCATTTAATTTGTCACAGGTATGGTGGAGCTAAGTGAAGCTGGCATAGTTTGTGATTTTTTTTTTTTTTGGATCACACTGAACATTTAGAAGAATACCTTGGAAAATATTTGTGAAAGGTATTTTAGGTACACACTGGCTCCCAGATACTTTCTTCCTGTCTCTGAGTTTCTACATGATAAATTCAGGTAATTTAGCTTTATTGATACAATCAGCTACATTTTCCAATAGACAGATAAGAACAACTGATACAATCTATTTTGCTGGTGAAAATGATATTGAGATATCTTCTCTACTTAGAAATCAGCTGAAGGAAAACATGAGCGTCTCAGTGGGGGATCTGAGAATAGCAGGTACTAGTATGAGCTTGTCTGTCTGAGAAGTGTATGAGGAAGACTTATCAATCCTAGACAGGTTTGCCAAGTTTCCACTAATGCATGAGGGAAGTGGGAACTGGAGGAAAGGCTGGAGTTGCCTCAAGGCTGAGACAACAACAGAAAGACAGGGGGATCTTCCTTCCTGCAAGCAGCCGGTGTGAACCATAGGAAAGATAACTTCCATCCACAAATGCGTAAACCACCACTTACAAAACTTTAACGTTGCCAGAGCTGTAAGGAAAAGACAGGGAAAAGTATTTAGCCATCTCTGCAGACCAAACACCTAAATAAGAAAGATCAATTAGAACAAATACAACACATTTTGAATAAAGTAGAGCTTCTGGTGGGGACAAAGAACAGAGAGAATAATGGGCACAGATTTTAGAGTTGAGCATGCCTTGTATAACTAAGAAGTTAAGTACAGAAATGGAGAGAATAATTTCTATTTAAATTGAGTTAAAACACTTAAGACCATGTTGAAGAAATACGCCAAAGAAAAGAGGGGAGTAGCTGTTGGAGAATTCATCACTGACAATATGAAGGAGCTAGTAAATAGATCTAAACTAATTAAAAAGTAGAAAGTAAAGACCACAAAATGAGATTTGAACATCTATGAGAAAGTAATTTTGTAAGGATTCTTTATTTGAAGATTCAAGATGTTAATTGACAACTAATTTCTAGACAGTATTGATGGGCTCTTATCTATACCCTGTGTGTGACTGACTAGGCATATTCTGGAAAAACTCCCAAGCTGGTAAGCATTTATCCAATGGACAACCAGTCTATAAAAGAGAAAAGAGAACTGATAGTAGATGTTGCATTCACAAATGAATTCAAATACAGGGAAACTATGCCAACGATTGACTAGGAGAAAATAATCAGTCACTCCAAAATCCAAACCCAGTCAATCATTAATTCATTAGGACAGAAGACTGAGAGACTAGGAGTGTTTAGCATGGTAAGAAACAGCTGTGGGATGGTCTTTCTGTATGCTGTGTGTATATGTTGCTCCCATTGGTTAATAAATAAAGCTGCTTAATGTAAAGTATAGGGTTTTTTATAATTTCATTTATAATCACATTAATTTATAACTTGTTAGACTACTAGTTAATTTGTATTTCACTAAATTATACCTGAAAGTTTTGATAGAAGTAGAGAAATTTGGACAAAATAACATTAAGAATTTAATACCAAACTATAGTCGAATAAATGAATTAGAAGAATAATATGAATTTATTTTCTTATGAAATGTAAAAATACTAAAAATTGTGCATTTGCAACTATATCAACATAACATTGTTATAGAATATGCAAATCATAGAACAAAATACGAATATCCAGAGTAGAACTAATTCATGTACAAAATTATACTATTTCAAATGTAGTCAGTCCAATGGTTAAAAGGTGAGCTATTTATTATGACATGGTGGGTGAGCTGGGCAGTGGTGGCACATGCCTTTAATCCCAGCACTCTGGAGAAAAAACCAGGCAGATCTCTGTGAGTTCAAGATGAGCCTGGTCTACAGAGCAAGATCCAGGACAGGCACCAAAGCTACACAGAGAAACCCTGTCTCAAAACCAACCCCCCATATATATGAATAAAAATGTTAAGTATCTTAAATAAACAAAAAAGAGTACATTTAAACTAAGAAAGAAAGTAAAGACATAAGAGAAGTTAAACTATTTTGATTAACTAAGATTTTAAGTATTCATAAAGCACAAAATACTATACTGTAGATATTTAAATGCTGCAAATTAAAAAAATATAATGCATATTTCACATGAAGAGCAAATATCTCTAGTTTATCAAAAACATTTTATAGACTGACAGATAAAACAATGAATATTAAAATAGGTAATGCTGTGAGGAATATATATATATATATATATACTCATAATCAACAAAGTCAAAAGATTTTAAACTTTATTAACAACATGACAGGGGAAGCTTCAAATATTCACACTGAATCACTTTTGTGACATTAGCCTGGAGACATATATGTACTTCCTCCTAGTTAACATATATGTAGCTTAAGTTTTCCTGCCTGGCCCACGGTCAGGATAAATCTCTCTCACCTGCCAGTCCCACAGCCGCTCAGACCCAACCAAGTAAACACAGAGACTTATATTGCTTACAAACTGTATGGCCGTGGCAGGCTTCTTGCTAACTGTCCTTATATCTTAAGTTATCCATTTCCATAAATCTATACCTTGCCACATGGCTCGTAGCTTACCGGCATCTTTACATGCTGCTTGTCCTGGCGGTTGCTGACAGGCTGGCAGGCCGTCTCCTTCTGCCTTCCTGCTCTTTTAATTCTCTCTGTTAGTCCCGCCTACTTCCTGCCTAGCCACTGGCCAATCAGTGCTTTATTAGCAACACATTTGCCATACAGAACATCCCACAGCACATATATATAGGAAAAGTGAAATTTTTCTATGATTTGTGAAAATAAAATGTTTGTTTTAGGTGCTCGGCCTGACCACATCCCTAACTGTAGAAATTCAGTGCATTCTTTAAAGTTCTGCCTAACTCTTAGAAACTATCTCCTGATAGTAAAAGGATCAATGCACAGAACCCGTGTCTATGAGGGCCTTTTACTTCAGCTTGCCCGTGGTGACGAAGTGCTGGTGTCTTAGGGTTTCTATTGCTGTGATGAGCAAAAAGCAAGTTGGGTGGGGGGAAGGGTTTATTCAGGTTACACTTCCATATTGCTGTTCATCTTTGACAGAAGTCAGGACAGGAACTCAAAGAGCAGGAACCTGAAGGCAGGAGCTGACGCAGAGGCCATGGAGGGCTGCTGCTTACTGGCTTGCTTTGCAAGGCTTGCTCAGTCTGCTTTCTCACAGAACCCAGGACCACCAGCCTAGGACTGGCATCACCCACAGTGGGCTGGGCCCTCCCCCATTGGTCACTAATGAAGGAAAGGCCTTATAGTCAGATCTTAATGGAAGCGTTTTCTCAGTTGAGGTTCCCTCCTTTCAGATAACTCTAGTTTGTCTGTCAAGTTGACATATGACCAGCAGCATGCCTGGCAACAAAACTGATGTCTAAAATAAAAATTAAAGAGTGAAATATGCTGTGGCCTTTTAGAAAAATGAATCCCAGTGGACCAGACACTTTCCCATGGGATTGTTGCCGGACAACAGCAAGGTATGTGAACCTGGAGTAAGTTAAACATTCTAAAAGAAAGCGTACTTTCACATACATGAAGCATGTACTGACTCTGATGTGTTTGCAATGGCACTGATAAGGTATATACAATATATTTTCCCTGAGAGATGGAGACATGTAAAATCAAACCGGAAGGACACAGAAAGCTTGGCTGTGTAAAGAAGGAGGGGAATTCTATTCCTGGTACAATGAGTGGCCGAGTCGCTTGATGGACAGTGTTTACACTGGCACCAAGGAGGAGCTGTGAAAACTGAAGTGATAGGAACTTGGCAAAGGGGGAGTGACTTAACTCAAGATGATGTGAATGGACTGGGCAGTTAGTGGGTTTTCGGCACCTTCAGAATCTTGTTTGCAGCCTAGTGTGACATATACTTCAGCTACTCTGAAGGCTGCTGAGTCAAGAGGATGAAGCGTTCAATACCGGTCTATGCAATTCAGTGAGCCCCAGTCTCAAACTAGGAAGAGAAATGTACAAAAGGGCGGAAGATCTAGCTGAGGCAGAGGACTTGCCCAGCACCTGTGAGGCTCTAGGTTCAGTCCACAGCGCTGGAAAAAAATTCCAAGAGCTGTTAAGCAGCCTTTGAATGTTCTCTGTACAGCAGCAAAAAAAAAAAAAAAAAAAAAAAAAAAAAAAAAAA
>CABHPP010103334.1:0-15968 GCA_902168425.1 Peromyscus attwateri | reverse complement strand
TCTCTCTCTCTCTCTCTCTCTCTCTCTCTCTCTCTCTCTCTCTCTCTTTCTCTCTCTCTCTCTCTCTCACACACACACACACACACACACACACACACACTTACAGAAACACTAGAATCTCCAGGTGTGTATGTGTGAGTATTTCCACAAAGGCTTAAATGATGATGGGGAGACTTCCTGGATTTGTGCAAAGCCCTACTGATGCATATTCCAGGTTGAATAAAAAGAATAAATAATGCTAAAACCAGCGAAGCACCAGCTTTAGTTTCTTTTTGCTTAGTGAATGCAAACTCACTCCTCTCACCAGAAGTCTCTGTATGAAATGGATAATCTAGATTCTTTTCATTTTACTTAAATATGATTTTAAATGCATATATATCACACAGTTTCAAGGAACTATTAGAAAGCAAAGTGACAATCTAAACCTGAGACACTGCTAAAAGGAACTTGGAGTGAATTGAACTATAGAGTGTGTCTTAATTATTTTTTGCATTTTCCTCTTATGGAGATAAAAAGAACTTTCATTGTAGTAGTTTGAATGGCATACCATTCATATCCCAGGCATCTCAATATTTGATACCTTGTTCTTGACACCATTTGGGCAATTTAAGTGGTTTGGCTTTCCTGGAGGAAATATGTCTTAGGTTGGAATTTAGGGTTTCAAATCCATGAGCCATTTCCAGTGCACTCTCTCTGCTTTACATTTGCTGTCCAAAATAAGAGCCCTCAGCTCTAAGCTTTCTGTTTTAGTTACCCTGCCCATAACCATGCTCCTCTGCTGTAACTGTGAAGGACTCTAATACATCTGGATCTTGAAGCCCCAAATAAACACTTCCTTCTATAAGTTGCTTTGATCGTGGTGTTTTACTAAAGCTGTAAAAATGTAACTAAGACTGAAGACCTTGGTTCCAGGAATCTTAAATCACAGCCATATCTAAGAAGAGGGAATCTTAATTGAGAAAATGCCTCCATAAGATTGATCTGTAGTATAGGAAAGTCTGTGAGATGTTGTCTTGAATAATAAGTGAGTTTTTAGAGGCCAGATCACTAGGATGGTGTCATCCCTAAGCTATTACTCCTGGGTTATATAAGAAATCAGACTGAGAAAGGTATGAGGTGCAAGCCAGTAAGCAGTACTCTTCCATGGCTTCTGCTGCAGTGTTTTCCCTCCAGGTTCTTGCCCTGCTTCAGGATGCCCCCTGACAATTCACAGTAACTGATTGCTTACTGGAAGTTTAACACGAAATGAATCTCTTCCTCTATGAATTGCTTTTCCTCAGTGCTTTTTCACAGCAATACTCCAAACTAAGACACTTGCTAAGTTGAAAAGAGTGCTTTTTTTTTCTGAGATGGTCAGGGTTCTCAGAGGAACAGAACTTGGTGGTGATGAGAATCTTGCAACCTGATTAGCAGCCAGAGTGCTTCTTTATTTGTATGGAATTTAGCAAGCAGGGATAGATTCGTGTTCCAAAACATAGATCATACCATTTTTGGTTTTGGACATGTGTTTCCTTTTGTTTGTCTTTTAGTCATCATTAATAAACTATGACAGAATAGTTATTTTTATATCACATCCCCCTTTCTTCTTTAGAAAGAAATAGACTATGACCAATAACAATTTATAACCAAACCCCCTGAAATGAAAACATTCATAAACAATTTTTTTTTTTTGGTTTTTCGAGACAGGGTTTCTCTGTGTAGCTTTGTGCCTTTCCTGGAGCTCACTTGGTAGCCCAGGCTGGCCTCGAACTCACAGAGATCCGCCTGCCTCTGCCTCCCGAGTGCTGGGATTAAAGGCGTGCGCCACCAACGCCAGGCCATAAACAATATTTTGTGTCCTTATAGAATTTATTGATATGTCTAATCCTGGCATTGTGTTGTTCTTTGGTCATATGACAGCACAATGACTCTGTATGTGCTAACTTTTCTAAGAAAAGGAGGTCCTGACATCTCATTCTTTTATCATCTTTTTATTCCTTGCTCATCAATATAAGTCTCCGTGTAGAGCAGAGGTTGTGGTGATATTGTGTTCCCCAATATATTGTGTACCCTAATAAATTTATCTGGGGTCAGAGAACAGAACAGCCACTAGAGGCCAGAAAATGGTTTCACACACACCTTTAATCCTATCACTTAGGAGGCAGAGATCCATTTGGATCTCTGTGAGTTCAAAGCCATACTGAAAACACCCAGGCATAGTGACACATGCCTTTAATCCCAGGAAGTGATGGCAGGAAACAGAAAGGTATATAAGGTGTAAGGACCATGAACTAGAGCCTCTGTTAAGCTTTTAGGCTTTTATCAGCAGTTCAGCTGAGATCCATTCAGATGAGGACATAGAGGCTTTCAGTTTGAGGAAACAAGATAGGCTGAGGAGGTGAGGTTAGCTGTGGCATGTTCTGTTTCTCTGATCTTCCAGCACTCACCCCAATACCTAGCTCCAGGTTTGTTTTTATTAACAAGACCTTTTAAGATTCATGTTACATCTCGTGCCTAATGTTTGTGGTACAAATTCATGAAAAAGCCACTTGCCTGTGGCCTGCAGACCCTGGATCAGGCCTGAGCTGCACGCAGCCAGTTGATGTGGCGCAAGCTGGTAGGATTTGCTGAAGGAGCTGGTAGGATTTGCTGAAGGAGCTGGTAGGATTTGCTGAAGGAGGCAGAGGCAGGAGGATCTCAAGTTTGAGATCAGCCTAGGAGGCTTGCTGAGGAGATGCTGTGGCCAGGGCTGGACCTGGCCACAAACGGTGGCAGCAGGACCATGGACGCAGCAGCTGCTTCTCCACTTTGCTGGCTGCTTCTCATCGTGTTGGTGACTGCAGTGATGCTGCTACATGGGATGAAGGGTTTACTGTTGCTTGTTCAGAGAAAAATTGCCAGGACCATTGTGTTACAAGAAAGCATCAGCAAAGGTCAGTTTGGAGAAGTTTGGTGAGGCAAGTGGTAGGGAGAGATTGCTGTGAAGATATTCTCTTCTACGGAAGAATGTTAGTGGTTCTGAGACAGACATTTATCAGACTGTGATTGCTCCAAACCACAGAGGATACATGCATAAAACATAAATAAATAAATAATAAATAAATAAATAAATAAATAAATAAATAAGAAAGATAGATAGATAGATGATAGATAATAGATAGATAGATAGATAGATAGATAGATAGATAGATAGATAGATAGATTTCTGGAACCATGACCACACCTAATAGCAACTTTGAAATTTTCAAAAAGATGATGGGATCCCACAGTGACAATTCCATATAGACTATGATAAAGCCATTAAGCTACTTAACATAACACAAAGATCAGCTTTGAACTACAAACTGCTCAGGACAATTTCAAGATGGCTAGGTGAGATTATCCAGATTCACAGACTACTCGAGGAAGGACTTGAGACAAGCCCTGTGCTTTCCCATTATGCAGATACTGGACAAATGATACAACTAACTCTCTCAGGACTTGAAAATTAACCCAAAAATGTTCTTTTCAGGATTCCCAAAAGATGTCTTCCTCCCCAGAAAGCAGGAAGTAATTTTAAGGACATGACGCCCACATTCCCAAGAGGTGGGGTGGGTGTTTTTTGGTTGTTTAATGAATTATAGATATTGTCATTGTTTATAATGGTTGGTTACACGTTTTAATTGTTAGTAGTAAAAAAAAACCTAAACAAAAGAGATTAGATTCAGGGTTCTTGTTTTAAAAAAAAAAAGAGGATATAGAAAAGGGTAGATCATTGAATCTACCCTGAAAAAAAGGGAAGATATAGAAATGATAGGATAAAAGGTAGATTCTTTTCTACTCAGAAAAGAAAAAAAAGAGAATATAGATATGATAAGATATAAAGGGAGATTATTAAATCTACTTTTAAAAAGGAACTACTCATTTTAAATAGGATAAGTAATAAAAAATTTTATCTGAATATGTCAAATGATAATGGACTGGGCATTGTTAATGTATATAATGGAGTTTTTTGTCTGAATCTGCCAAATGTTAATGGACTAGACATTGTTAATGTAATTCTTGACTGTATATACTTATTGGATATAGTTTTTCTTGTATTAGTTATAATTTTTTTATTTTAGTCAAAAAAGGGGAAATGTTGTAATATTGTGTTCCCCAATATATTGTGCACCCTAATAAACTTATCTGGGGTCAGAGAACAAAACAGCCACTAGAGACCAGAAAATGGTTTCACACATACCTTTAATCCTATCACTTAGGAGGCAAAGATCCATCTGGATCTCTATGAGTTCAAAGCCATACTGGAAACACCCAGGCATAGTGACACATGCCTTTAATCCCAGGAAGTGATGGCAGGAAGCAGAAAGGTATATTAGGTATGAGGACCATGAACTAGAGCCTTTGTTAAGCTTTTAAGCTTTTATCAGCAGTTCAGCTGAGATCCATTCAGATGAGGACACAAAAGCTTTCAGTTTGAGGAAACAAGATTGGCTGAGGAGCTGATGAGGTGAGGTGACTGTGGCTTGTTCTGTTTCTCTGAACTTTCAGCACTCACCCCAATACCTGGCTCCAGGTTTGTTTTTATTAATAAGACCTTTTAAGATTCATGTTACAAGAGGTAACTTCAGCTAATCAACTGTGTTGCTGTATATGCCATGTAATTGCCTGAGTGTATAGTGGGAAGAAGCTTCAAACTGATCTGTGGCCAACTCCTCTAGCCCACTGAATCCTATTGATCTTTTTAAGTTTACTTTGTTTAGAATATCTTGTTCCTGAGTAAATACAGTATATACAGAGATAGATGTTTCAAGAATATTTCATAACCTCATAAAGAGACCTTTGTCTTCTTTATGTGTATCACAACCTCAAAGGTGTAAGGAAGACTTTCAAGTAGATAAGGATAGCTCCCTAAAAGTGGGAGGGTTAATATGTTCAGGACTTTCCTGGGGAAGCATAAATGATTCATAAGAAATTTTCCATTTATCCAATATCCCCATATTGTACAAATATTAAAAGTCTCCCAAGTATGCAACAGGTGGAGATGAAAACTAAAGGTGGCACAGCAACCATCATGTGGCTCAGCTTCGCTGGATCTTTGTCAAGCAGCTATGCTGGCTTTATGACTTTTGCCATTCCTATCAGATAAAGCTGTGCCATGACCCCCCCGCCCCCCGCCTCCCAAAAAAAACCCAAGTAGGTTGTGGTCAGGCTAAGGAGTTAGAGTAGGCTTGGAGTATTAGGTAACCCACATGATTCTTGTCATTTCCAGAAAAGTCTGTGGGAGTGGTGACCACCATGTTGGTACAGAATGCCTATCCAGCAGGCACCTACTCACACAAGGTGAATTGTAGTTGGTCCTCAGATGCAGAAATGTTGGCCTCTGCAGTGCCCAATGGCTGCAAGGGCATTGCCACTCAGCTCATTGCCAACATGGACATTGACCTGTATTCCAAGAATGAGGGAGGAGGGCTGAACTGAGGTGTCATTTGCTGTAGTATAGTCAGACAATAGCCTGAGCTCTGAGGCTTCTGTGGCATCTGAGGAATGTGTAGGGGGAAGATGTTGAAATGGAGTCCAGGGGAAGCCCTTCCCACAAACCTGGTGGGTTCTGTCTGTCAGAAGGAGGCAGAGGGATCCCAAATCCACCTGTCCTGATCTTCTGATCATAGGTAATCCTTGGTGTGGGACACAAGTTCATGTTTCCCAAAGGGACATCAGACCCTGAATAGCCAGATAACAGAGCTCAGTCTAGAAGCAGGATAAATGAATAGAATGGTACAGAAGTGACTGGGAAAGCACCAGGTGACAGAGGTACCAGGGTAGGGGCATAGCCCACACTAGGGCAAGGATGTACATCCAAATGTGTGTACAAAGACTAGCTGTGTCCCTTCAGGGGATCTGGAATGATTGTAACTGCAAGAAACTCATTCAGGCATCCCCAGATATAGCAATGACTCACCTCATGGATAATGGTCCATTCCTATGATGCCATTTCTTAGAAGGGACTTCACTGAACATCTATGTATGTGTATCATGACCCCTCTATCTACTACCCAGCCTAAGGATCCATGTTTCTGTATCCTACAGGGCTCTTTTGAACCCAATGACATGAAATATGACATATACTGAGACCCTACTCAGGACACTTCCCTGGTAGAGATGACAGAAGTGGCTGTGCACATGCTGAGCAGGAACCCCCAAAGCTTCTGTCTCTTTGTAGAAGGTGAGTGGCTGTATCTGGCAGAAAGAGGAGACATGAGTCTAGGGCAGACTTAAGCATCTAGAATGCTGGAAAAGAGAAGGGTGGAATTGAGAAGTCACCAGCCAGATGTAGAGGAGGCAAGATGAGAATGCCATACTGAGAAAAGGTACCAAGCCATGTGGCTAAACATAGATAAGAATTATGGGTTAATTTAAGTATAATAGCTAGTTAGTAATAAGCCTGAACTATTGGCCAATTATTTATAATTAATATACAACTCTCTGTGGTAATTGGAAAACAGCTTCTGGGTATTTGGAGTTGCTGGTAGGACAGAAACTTCCGACTACATATGGCACCCAAACATTTGGCAAAAATTTCCACATAAAACCTGAGGAAGCTTTAAAAAGGTTCTGAATACAAAGAAATGGACCCACACTGGGCTTCCTAGTTTCACAGTCTCATGCCAGCAGCAATGCAGATACACATCTTCTGACAGCTGCTTGTGAAATAGAGCCAGCCACTGGACACCATGAGCTGAGCTATGTGGCAGATTCCCACAGTCTCACACAAGGCATGGTATAGAGAACATGGCAGGTTTAGGATTTTGCTCAAGCAGACAAACGAGGTTAGAGATACACAGTAAAAGATTCAGACAAAAAGGCCTCTAAACAGGTGACAGCATGTTTTAAAAAAAATGTATGCAGGCTTGGGAGAGAGAAGAAAAAGGGTAGATTAAAAATATTAGCAAAGTCCTTAAAAAAGTAATAAAGTAATAAAAAATAAGCCTCATAAAAATGGGAAATACACAGAGTATGGATTTTGTATTTTATTGTGTTTCATTTGGATTTTTTTTTTACTGTTAATGAGCTAATTGCTGAGAGACATTTGATAATAAAAGATGCTAAATTAGATATATTAATTGGGAAAGAGATTTTTGCCTTTATTTTCACAAAAAAAAGAAAGGCTACGGATTTATTCTGAGTTTAAAAAAATCAGGTTTGATCAAGGAAGACCCACTGAAAATTCTGATTACAAACATGGGAAAATAAACCTAAAGTAACTACAAGACATATGACATATATTTTACCTGCCCAAACAGAAAACACAAATTATCTTTGGCTGGCTTATATACACTACACAGTTTATATATTAATATTATATATGTTGCCTTTAAAAGTTTATATATTTTCAGAACAAGGGGACCAGACACCAATAAAAATGGATGGCCGAGATGACCCAACATTTTGATACAACTTGTGTTACAGTTTCCTCTGTGTTTGCATCCAAAACAGCTTCAAAGCTGCTGGCTGAGATGGACTAGTCACACAAAATACTCCAGTCAGGTCTTGACCATAACTATAAATTTTCTCAGGGTCTCCATAAGATTACCAGCACTCCTAACCAACAGGAAATACTGTAGAGAACTATGCCCAAATTCCCAAAATATTGTTTATGAATGTTTGTTTTCATTTAAAGGGGTTTGGTTATAAATTGTTATTGGTTATAGTCAATTTATTTCTAAAGAAGAAAGGGAGATATGATATAAAAATGATGGAAAAAAGGGTAGAGTATAGAATCTACTTTAGTCTGAAAAACAAATGTTAATCCCAAAATATTTTACATTGGTATAGATTTTAGTTTATTGATACAAATTTAAAGTCAATTTTGTTAAACTATATGTATATTTTTGTACTGTTGCTTAAGGTATTGTTATTATGCAGGTCATTTAAAAATATAAAGCAAAATTCTCATTTTTAAAAGCTATTATTATAAACTATATAGGATAACCAGGAAACATAGGTTAGTAGTTAGTCATTTATGATTATCAAATTTGTAGATATGTTAGGTGTGCTTTCAAGATCATGTAGAGATATATTTTAAATAGTTGGTCTTCAGATATTTCCAAGACCTATAGAATATGGCATTTAAAATATTTTGTTAACCTAAGGTTTGTCATGACAACAAGACACATCTGCTCCTGGCAGCACCAATTCATTTCAGTTCTTAAATGGTATTGTCTGAAAAATGTGGGTTTATTTAGTTTGGGGCTATCTATTATTTAGTATATGGGCTATCTATTAAAACATAAGAAGAAGGGTTTTAAGATAACACATTGTATGTATCTTCTATAGGTACATTACAACAAATTCTACTTGTATGGTGATATTTTCTTTTGTACTAAAATGTTATTTGTATGTTAATAAATAAAGTTGCTTGGGGGTCAGAGCTATTAGCAAGCCATAGGAAAGCAGGGCGGTGGTGGTGTACGCTTGTAATCCCAGCACTTGGTAGGCAGAGCTAGGTAAGTCTCTGTGTGTTCAAAAATACAGCCAGCATTGGATACACATGCCTTTAATCTCAATACCAACCATAGAAAACCAGGAGCTCTATACAGACAGGCCATGATGAGGCGGTCATGTGGCTGGGTTTACAACCAATGAGAAGGCAGAACAGAAACTCTATATAAAGACTTTAACACAGGAAGTAGCTCCTCCTTTGGAGAGGTAGGACCACTGCAGGAGGAAGGGTAAGGTTTTGGCTCTTAGCTCTGACCTCTTGACTTTCTTCTTTGCATTGGTTCTGTGTTTCTTATTTAATAAGACGGTTGGTTACATCTACATACTTGTTATGAAATCTCCCCATCCCATTCTCTTATAGTTTATATAATGAATACATTATATTTTGTGTCTACATATTATTGCATAGTTCTACTTCATGAAAATTTGGTTACATCACAAAACAATACAATATTCAATTATTTTCTTTAATTTGTTGTCTAATATATAACTAAACCATTATCTTTCTACAATTTCTATTTAGACAATTTTCCATACCCTCTCAGTGTTAAGTATCTCCCATTTAAAGATGACTGTTTTGTCATAGTGTATTACAATAGATTCACTAAAGATGGTTAAAAACAGTATTTGCATTTTCTTTTTCTCTCTCTTTTGCCTTTGGCAGTACTAAGGGTTGAACACATTTTTTTGTCAGCATTTAGTCAAGCACTCTCCATATTAACTATACCTCTGGAATTACATTTCCTGCTGTTTATTAATAATATAAGACATGCTTACCCATGGTTTCTATGCTCCAAAGCACGATTTTCACAGCAATTTCTCACAGTATGAGGAAAATTGAACAAATGACACTGTTCTGTAATTCACAGCACTAATTGCACTGTCCTGGTCCACTGAGTCTTGGAACACTGGAAGTAACACTGTCAAGAGTTTGTGCTTCCAGCAGCTGTCATCACAGCATATTTCTACCTCATCTTGGAAACCACACAAGGGAGCAAATATTGTAGATGAGTACAAATGACCCTCTTCCCCAAAACAGATGAGATTAAAAGAGTCAAAATTACTGTATCATGGGCAGTTTCTTTTGCATTATTTCTGTATGAATATTACTGGATTTTTATTTTTGTGGATGAGGGTTGAATCAAGGAGTCCCACATATTGAGCATAAGTTTTGTCACTAAGTCACAATCCTAGTCTATTTGTTTTGAGGGTTCAAATGCTTTATCTTGGTCATGGGATATACGAAGAAGTTCTCACTGTGTTCTTACATACTTTAAATGAAGTGGGAAAAAAGAAAATTATTTCTATCCTTCTGGAGAGCAAACTGAAGGCATTTAGTGAAAACTTGAGTAAATAAATAGTTTATATGTGTAAGGATATAAAGATACTTTTGTGTCACACAGCACTGCTCTGTGAGCTTCCTGTTCTGTCCCCAGGGCTGTTGCTTTTCACCTCTCTCACTGTAGATACAGCACAGGGAGAACAGCTATGAACTAAGGTGACTTTCCAATCGTTCTTGCCATGGGAGGTGCTGGAAGCTGATCCTGAACTTCCTTTCACTACATAGAACAGAAGGAACAGAACTAGAGCTCAGGAGCCTCTCAGAAACTTCTACAGAAGTGTGTGTGTGTGTTGAGGGAGAGAACACAGATATTTGCTGCATTCACAAATGAGAATTCTTTGCAGAGATCTTTGTCCCTGGCCTGTTTCTGTCCTCTGTGTTTTGGCATGCTGCAAAGGAGAGTCACCATATGCCTATCTTCCTTGTATAGGGCATTGTCCAAAACTAAACAATCTCAACTGATCAAGTAAAGAAAATTATCAAAATATTAACAGAATAAATATTCTCTTTTAAAATTCTTCCTAGCACAAAAGTGTTAATCCAATTAATCTTTATCAACAAAAAACAGAAGTCAAGACATTGGAATAAAAACCTGAAAGATCAGAGAACCAGGGGAGCAGCCACATTTGCTTCCTACCTATTCCATTCCTCTGGTCCAAAAAGGCTGAGATCCTGTCTCAGCCCTGCCTTACAACTTCCTGTCCTTCTCTCTACAGTCCTCCAAACCTCTATGGTTAACTGGTAGCTAACTCCACCCTTTGACTCCAAGTAATCTTTATTTGTCAAAACACAAATGAAATATCACACAATTCCCCTTTTTGTCTAGATAAAAAGCAAAGGTTTTAACTAACATAGAAAAACTATATACAATAAGTATAATAACTATATAAACATATATACAAGCAATAGTTACATTGACAAAGTCTAGTCCATAGCATTTGACAAAATCAGAAAAATACTCCATTATCTATCCTATATTGGTGAGCCTAAAGTGTTATACTTAATTCACTTTCTATCCTAACTTGCATTACCAACCCAAAGTTATCTTTTTACATCTCTCAAACTTATACACTTTACACATCTTTTGTGAGTTTCTTTTCTGAATTTTCTAACAAGGAAAACTATAACTATAATTATCTAGTCTTCAACTCCATCAAAGACCTTAGAAGGATACATAACCTGAGTAAACATGGAGTGCAGAGCAAACAACTTCCAAAACTAAGAAATGACAGAAGTAGCTCACTAAAGGTTCCTCTGTAATTTTGGGGCACCCATCTTCAGATTGCAGGCCTAGAATAACTGAAAGACTTTTCTGTGAAGCAGGATTTTTGAAGGACTGTCCCACTTTGTCTTGGCAAAGTTTGGCAGTAACTTTCTTTTGTGTCCTGCTTGTCTAATTTGGACAGCATACTGTCAGCAGTCAAGGCAAGGGCACTTTCCTACCTAGTGGCTAACTTTTGCCACAAAGAAAGTAAACTCCATATGGAGTTTCTTCAATGCCCATCATCTTCACTGAAGTAGATTATTGATGCCAGGAGAAGACATGTCTCATTGTCATAAAAAAAATCTTGTGTTGTTAAAACATCTTAAATGCCATATGCTGTAGGTCTCTGAAGTGTTTGAAGTCCACATGTCTATCTAAAAATATCTATTTGACCTTGAAAACATACCTAAAATGACTACAAGTTTGATTGTAATAGGTGACTAACTACTAACCTACATTTTATTATCCTAAATAGTTTGTAATAATAATTTTCAAGGACTAGAAATTTACTTTACATTGTTAAATGAGCTGTATAGGTACAATACCTTGAACAAGAGTAGAAACATAAGTATAGTACGTTTTAACAAAAATAACCTTAAATTTGTATCAATATACAAAAATATCTTAAACAAGAGTAGAAACAGATATATAGTATAACCAAAATAAGGTCAAATTTGTATCAATATACAAGAATCCATATCACTGTAAAATATTTAAAACTAGTAGTTGCTTTTTTGGCTTAAAAGTAGATTCAAAAATCTACCCTTTTATCCTATTTCTATATTCCACTTTTTCTTTTAAGAATGAGATCCCTCAATCTAATCTCCTTTGTTCAGCTTTTTTCCTGACTATTAATAATACCAGCTTATAATCAAACCCCTTAAATGATGGCAAACATCCATAACCCACTGAATGACCCAAAACTGCCCACTTCCCCTTGGGAATATGGGCATGATGTTCTTAAAATTACTTGCTACTGTCTGGGGGTGATGGTATCTTTAGGGGGTCCTGAAAAAAATTAAGATAATTGTCAATTCCTAGGAGAGTTTGCTGTATCATTTGTAATCCAGTCTCTGTAATGAAAAAGTGCAGGGCTTATCTCAAGTCCTGGCTAGAGTAGTCTGTGAGGCTGGACCATCTCGGCTAGCCACCTTGAAATTGTCCTGAGCAGTTTTTAGTTCCAATCCGATCTTTGGGTATTATTTGTCAGTTTAGTAGCATTCTCATACTCCTGGTGGAATCATCATTGTCTTTTGGAGGCATTAAAGGTCACTGTTAGGCATGGTCATGGTTCACTGCAGAAAACTTAAACAGTCTAAATGTCATATGGCATATGCAGCAGATCTCAAAGAGGTTAAAGAACCATAATTTGTTGTGTACATCCAGAGTGCAAAAACTTAATTCCTAGCTACCTGATAGAGGCTGAAACTTGAAATCATGTACAGGAAGCTAGATAAGCCCCTTTTTTCTACAATTAGTACTCTATATGACCATTAATACCATGATAAAAAGTTTACTACATATATATTAACTTTATAAATTTTGAGATAATATTTATACTTTAAGAAAAGTTTTAAAGAGTCAATATAGAACCAAAGAATTATGAGATTAATGTCTATTGACGAAATTATTAAGGCCACTCCACGTAGTTAAAAGGGAGGTTTATTTAGTGGTGTAACTTACAAATGAAGGGATAGGTAGGTCGCAGGGTCTGGGAAAGATGTAGCATAGTCCGGCAGTGTTCTCTGGAGAACTCTGCTCAGTCTACCTCCAGTGTCCAGGGTCCAGGAACCAAGAGAGAAGGCACATCCAGATCTCAGGTCTTCAGGGTCCTCTCTTGGCCCTGCCTTGTAGGCGTGACAGTTACCGAAGCCTCAATGGGGATTGGAACTTCCAGATCAAGGTTGGAATGGCTACCCACTACATCCCCCCCCTTTTGTCTAAATAAGAAGGTTCTAACCTAATACAAGACTGTATACAAGGAAAGGTTATCAAATATTGTCCAGGGGTAAAAGAGGGTTAATGACCTAGATAAGATGGAACTACAACCAATGCGAACAATATTAAGCAAGAAATACATACTAAAATCCAGAGAAGTCTAGAGCATAGGTGGCATGTTACAAAGATCATTCCAAAAGGTGTCCTATCCTAAAGAACATGAATCTAATACTTAATATGTTCTATCTAAGATATTTTATATATATATATATATATATATATATATATATATATATATATATTAAGTTGTAATTATAACTGCTAGTCTTCAATCCCATCAAAGACCTGAGAAGGAATATAATGGTACCTGAGAAAGATGGATGCAAGCAACTTTTGGGAATCTTGCAAGAGTAGACAAAGACAGCTGGCAGCCTGGATAGTCACCTAATGTTTCTCAGCATTGTTGGTGCATTCAAATTGGCTACAGGCCTAGAGTATCTGACAGACCATTTTCAGAAGCAGGAATTCTGAAAGACCATCTTACCCTGTCTTGGCAGAGTTCAGAAGTCACTTTTCCTTGTGTCCTGCTTGTCCAGAAGGACAGCACTCATATTGTCAGCAGTTGAGGCAAGGGCAGTTCTTTGCCCAATAGGCCGGTTTGTGCCAAGAAGACAAACTTCCAAATGGAAATGTCTTAGAAGCCCAACATTCTCTCAGGATCAAATTGGTGCTGCCAGGAGCAATTGTGTCTCACATCAACAAAATTCTAAGTTATTTAAATGCCATATTGTCTAGGTCTATGAAGTGTTTGAAGATTACCTGTCCATCTGACCTATGTATCTGTAAATCTGGATAACCTAACTAACATAACTATAGAGATGACAATCATAGGTAACTATAAATCTGTAAGTCTTATCAACCAAAATAACCTAAAGACTAAGGCTTCATGTAAACAAGGTAAACAGTCTATAAGCAAATGTATGGTAAAGGATGATGACTTCAAAGTTGTAACAATACATGAGATATTTATAACAGAGGTAGGAATGTATAGTGCGATACAAAATATGGCAATAATCTTAAATATATATCAATATACAGTATAGTGGTATTTTATTTGTGCTGAAATGTGATTTTATTTGTATGTTAATAAATAAAGTTGCCTAGGGGTCAGAGCTATTAACAAGCCATAGCGAAATCCAGGGCAGTGGTGGTGCACGCCTTTAATCCCAGCACTTGGTAAGCAGAACTAGGTAGATCTCTGTGTGTTCAAGGATACAGACAGCATTGGAGACACACACACCTTTAATCTCAATACCAACCATAGAAGACCTGGAGGTCTGTACAGACAGGCAGTGACAAGGCAGTCACGTAGTTGGGTTTACAACCAATGAGAAGGAAGAACAAGAACTCTTTATAAGACAAACGCACAGGAAGTAGCTCCCTTTTCAGAGAGGTCTCTTGGTGGCAGAGGCTAGCTGGTGGCAAGCGGGTAAGGCTCTTAGCTCTGACCTCTTGGGCTTTTATCTTTACATTGGCTCTGTGTCTCTTATTTAATAAAACGGTTGGTTACATCTACATTTGGTGCCCAACTTGACAAGAATCCATAAGAAACCGCTTGACTTGCGGCGGGTCCATGGCTGGTCCGGTTTCCCGCCTTGGCGGTCGGCTCCGGCCGGCCGGCTCTCTAGCCGGGGCCAAGGTCGGTTTGGCCTCAGGCCCCAAGTGGTTAGCTTAAAAGCCGGTGCTACAAACAACTCAGGCCTGCCCTGCCGAACAGGGTACCTGCCTGTAAAGCCAAAGCACGTGGTTGGAGCTTAAGGAAGCCGCAGCCCAGGCTTGGTAGCCCAGGCTTGACTAGGCTCAAGCCGCAACACGTGGCTGGATTTAAGCTTTTAGTAGTTCGCTTTCTTGCGCTCTCTTTCTCTCTCTCTCTCTCTCTCTCTCTTTCTCGATTCACCTTGGACACTAGGTGGCAGTTTTGAAATTCCCTCAGATTTCTACTGTTCTGTGCAGATTTGGTAAGTCAATTAACATATCAGATTATGTTTAAAGGAAACTATTTAAAAGAGACATTTTTTCCACATTTAAAAAAATGGGTTTTCTGTATGCATTGGAAGAAAATTGGGCTTTGTTTGCAATTTTAGGCAGTGTGACAATGGAACAACTGTATGGGATGATTAATATTGATCGGATTATGCAGTTTATTACTATGTTTATACTCATTTTACTATTTAAAAATTTAAGTGCCAGGATAACAGTTTTAGAAAAACTTGTTAAACCTGAAAAAACTCAGACAGAAGAAATTAAGAGTGAAGTTGTGGATCATAAGGTTACAGAGAGAAAGCCTGTTTTCACACAGTCACCCTTAATTTATCCGGTAACCGTACAGCAGTCGCCTGATCAAATGACTACACAAAATATTTGGGCTCCAATTGACATGTTGGATTTACGAAGGTTTAAGGAGGCAATAGTATCTTATGGCATGCATTCCCCATATGTAAAGCAAATGTTAAACTCTTGGTCAACATATAATAGGATTATACCACAGGACTGGCAGGAGATGGCACAGGCTGTTCTGGAGTCAAGCCAGAAGCTCCAGTGGCTCATTTGTTTTAAGGATGAAGCTAAAAACATAGAAAAACAATGGAGGGATAAAGGAATACAAGTCTGCCAGGGTCAGCTTATTGGAGAAGGCCAATATGCTTCAATACACACACAATGTTGTTATGATGTCCAAACCTTAATTCTATGTCGAACGGCAGCCTTGAATGCATGGGACAGAGTTGAGGAACCAGGAAAAAGAGCTGAGTCATTTACATAGGTTACACAAGGCCCAAAAGAATCTTTCACAGATTTTTTACAAAGACTGGCTTCAGCAGTAAAGAGAATGGTCCCCGATTCAGAAGCTAGTCAGATAATAATTGAATCTTTGGCCTTTGAGAACGCGAATGCAGCATGCAAAAG
>CABHPP010103332.1:20819-53986 GCA_902168425.1 Peromyscus attwateri | reverse complement strand
CATCTCTCCTCCCCCATGCTGCATCTCTCCCCCCCATGCTGCATCTCCCCTCCCCCCATGTTGCATCTCTCCTCCCCCCATGCTGCATCTCCCCTCCCCCCATGCTGCATCTCTCCCCCCCATGCTGCATCTCTCCTCCCCCCATTCTGCATCTCTCCTCCCCCTATGCAACATCTCTCCCTCCCATGCTGCATCTCCCCCTCCATGCTGTGTCTCTCCTCCCCCTCCACTACATCTCTCTTCCTCTCTGCCTTCCATCCTCTTCGCTCATTTTCCTCCAGGAGCTCCAGGAGTGGGTGGGAGGGATGGGAGGGTGCTGAAAGAGTGAGGAACAAACTGGAAGACATGGGCCGCCATGAACTTGGAGGGCATGAGCTGCCCCTGTCCCCGGGTAGTCCCCAGTAGAAATCCCTGTGGACAATACCCAACGACAAGGCTGGTTGTCCGCCTGCCAGTTCACTGTGCCAGGTCACTGGATGGGTGGGGCTTTCTCAGCCCATCCCGCTGCTGGGTGCTGACAACCACATGAGTAAGACCAAAAGTTCAGTGAGAGTGACAGTCCCCACCCTAACAGAGCAGAGACTTCTGCAGGCTCACAGTAGTGAAGGTGTTCAGACAGTCAGACACACCTCTGTAGACCCAGAGGAACGCGGCAGCTGTGGAGTCGGGAGCACACGTGCACCTGTGTGCACACTCACGTGTGTGCACATTACAGGGTCTAGGACTCATGAAATCACTGACAGGTCACATCCACACCCTGTCTCCCTAGCACAAGGAGTGGCCTGGGAATGTGAAGGGGCACTGGGAGGGAGCAAAGCGGTGTGTCTGGACCATCAGAGAGGAGCACAACAGGCCGGGATCAGGATTCCCCACTCCCATCATGCAAGTACTCTGCTGACAGGCAGCACTTCTCACACAGCCTCACTTGTAGCCTCTGCAAAGGGGGTCTAATAAATGCCCATGTTTCAAGGCGGTCAGAATTAGCTATGATCACCCACTGAATGCTCTATTTAGATTATTATTGATTTTGTTAGAAGGGCTGAACGTTCATTCTAGAGGCACCACCAAGCCCCAGGTTCCTGCCTCCCACCACCCCCTGGGATTCACACATCACAATAATGATGTGCATGACAGCGCATGTCCTGGCTGGCTGGTTCTCTGAGGCATTGTGGCTTGCTGCTTTAGACGTGGCCATCTCATTTTATCCCCGGGAGAGTCCTGTGGGTTGAACTGCTGTTGTCCATCAGCAGAGGAAGAAACAGGGAGGTAAAGCCACAGGCCCAGGGTCAACCAGCAGGCAAAGAGCACGGTTAAAGTTTCGCTCAAACAGCGACGCCACCATCAGGTAGGACAGCATGCCGATGACTGACTGCTCAGATCTAGCCTGTACATGGGGCTGTGGGACCTGGGCCTCAGGGAGGGGCCCTCAGGGAACGCCAATGGGCAAACCCTTAGTAGGGCCCAGAACTTTGGAAGAGGAAGGACAAGCCAAATGATGAGGCTGGATAAAGCCCCGAAGTGAGGAAAGGGTAGCTCAGGTCCTGCCTCTGCCCTTCTAACTCGTGAAGCTCCAGAGGGTCCTCCTACCTGCCCTGCTTCTCCTCTGCTGTCTGGCCATCCCTCCTTGCATTGTGCCCAAGCTCTCTCCAGGCTTGGTGACAAAAGACCTGCTGGATTCCCATTCACAGGCCTCAGAGGAGAGGCTTGAGCCTGAGAGACAGGGAAGCTAGACTGAGTCAGCCAGGGTAAGAACCGTGGGGGATGGCTCCAGGTAAAAGTGCTGGTCGCTTAAGCATGACAATCCGCACTGGGACCCACATAACAAGCCAGACACAGTGGTGTGCCCTGTGAATCTTTGCATTCCCGTGTGCTGCGGGCTGCAGGAATATATCATAAGAACTCAGCTGGTTATGGCAAAGTCAGTACCTGGAGGGATCAAGGATTTCCTCCAGAGGAAGCCAAATCCCAAGGAGTTTTTGGTGTTACTTGGCTTGTTATATATCAGCTGTATTCTGTTATGAAAATCATGTGCGCCTTCATAGTTCTCCCAATTGACTTTTCCCTAAGAAGGGCTAATGGTGTGGACTGATCACTCTCTGGACATACACATTCCAGGTATTTGGAGAACAGCCTCAGGAAAGGCTTTCTCTGGAATCAGATATCTCCCTTAGCCACTTTCAAGGACTACAGGAAACACCACCCAGGTGGGCGCCCAACTTTCAAGGACTAACAGTGATAGCAGCCCACATACAAGTCTCCTGACAAGGCAAATTCCACAAGGGACACCGCCTAGGTCAGGTAGACATTAAGTAATAGCTTTACACAATTTAGCTCGGACCCTCCTTTCATACAGCCTTACTAACTTCATAGACCTCTAACTCCTTACCTAACCACTTCTAGGAATATTTAGATAACCTTCTGCGCTAACAGCTATGCTCAGTCAGAACTCCCAGTTCAAGCCTCCCTGTAATTATCATCATTAGCAGCATCCGGCCAGGTCCATCCCCAGATGGAGGAAAGTACCTTATCAGAGATACCTCTGTACTCTCTAAGAACAGACTTAAGCATCCAGACTACCTGTTTGAGAAGGCCTGGCGGATGTGCCAATTAAGCTTTACTTCCTCCTTCCCCAAATCTTACCTCCAGTTCCAGATCTCCCTTTAACTATCACCAGAGGCATCTAGCTGTACACAGGTTGCCTAGAGACTGAGCACACTTCCCCCACCCTGCAGAAAAACAGCAGATAGCTTGGACAGATAGGAGCCACAGGAAAAAAGAAGGCAGTTTTATTTTCTCCCATTGACCTAGCAACTTATAGATTTTTTTTTTTTTTTTTTTTTGGTTTTTCGAGACAGGGTTTCTCTGTGTAGCTTTGCGCCTTTCCTGGAGCTCACTTGGTAGCCCAGGCTGGCCTCGAACTCACAGAGATCCGCCTGCCTCTGCCTCCCGAGTGCTGGGATTAAAGGCGTGCGCCACCAACGCCCGGCCAACTTATAGATTTTTAATATTTTCTACCAATCACGTTTAAGATTATAGTTGAGCACATAAGATCCCTCTTCTTAGATATTACCCATATTTAGCCTTTAGTTAATTCATTAGTCACTTCCCCTTTGGGTCGCAAATGGTAATTAACAACTATTGCCCCTCTTTGTGATTCTTATCACCCCTCCATTTGATCCTGATAGCGGACAATCACTGCCTGAGGAAGTTCAGTCTGGGTGTCCTGGGTGGAGGGGAAGACTGTGATTTTGGGGGGGATATATAACTGTAAAGCAAGGGACGAGGGTTGAAATCAAAGTGAATGGACCAAAGAACTTTGCGTGCGTAGACTGATTCGCCGACCTTAAGAATAGATTCTCGCTGGGCGGTGGTGGCGCACACCTTTAATCCCAGCACTCAGGAGGCAGAGCCAGGTGGATCTCTGTGAGTTCGAGGCCAGCCTGGTCTCCAAAGCGAGTTCCAGGAAAGGCGCAAAGCTACACAGAGAAACCCTGTCTCGAAAAACCAAAAAAAAAAAAAAAAAAAAAAAAAGAATAGATTCTCAGCTGGTTAATAGATTCTTCCCCGGATCCTGGAAAGGAGACTATTAGGGGCTGGACCCCTTTAGTCCCCGACACCCGTGGTGACTCAGGAGGCTGGGGCAGAAGAATTGTCTGGAGTGCACAGAGCAGAAGAAATAAGAGACCTTGCCTCGGCAAGCTCAACAAGGTAGAAGAGAACCTACTCCCAAAGGTGTCCTCTGACCTCCACTCAAAATGACACCCATATATACATGTTTTTGTTTGTTTGTTTGTTTGTTTTTAAAAGCGCATCGTAAGTAGTGGAAACAGAATGGGCAAAGAACAGAGTCAGAATCCCAGCATCATACCTCAGGGCTCCAAAGCCTGTTCTCTGTCCACTGCCCTGCCCAGGAGACCGAGAATGTTCACTGGCTTTGGAGTCCCCCAGCTATGAACTGAAACCCTGGCTCTGCTGTTACTCCAGCCAAGTTTCTCTTTCTTCCCAAACCTTGGCTTTCTGTCTCGTGTATTGAGGTCATACCTCAAGAATTATTCGACTAGGAATGTGGCTCAGTGGGTCAAGTGCTTGCCTAGCCAGCACAAAGCCCCGAGTTCCATCTCAACCACCATGTAAACTGGGTGTGGTGGTTCATACCTGTAACCCCAGCATTTCCAAGGTGGAGGCAGAAGGATCAAGAGTTCAAGATCATCCTTGGCTATATAACGAATTCGAGGCCAGTCTAGACTACATAAGACTCCATCTCAACAAAAATTCCCCCCTTTGGCTTGATGGTAGAGTGCTTGCCTAGCACGGATGAGGCCCTAGGTTCCATTCCTAGTACTACAGAAATAAACAAATGTTTGCCAGGTGGTCGTGGCACATGCCTTTAATCCCAGCACTCAGGAGGCAGAGGCAGACGGACCTTTGGGTTTGAGGCCAGCCTGGTCTACAGAGAGTATTCCAGGACAGCCAGTGATACACAGAAAGACCCTGTCTTGAAAAAGCAATATTCAAGATCTGGCCAGATGGCTCAGTGAGTAAAGGTGCTTGCCTGCAAGCCTGGTGACTTGACTTCGATCTCCAGCTCCCATCTAAAGGTAGAAGAGGGGGACAGGCTCCTAAAACTTGTCCTCTGACCTCCAAGTGCACACTGTGCTGCGCACACACAAATGCATGTCCTGGTGCGTGCACACACGCACGCACGCACGCACGCACGCACGCACGCGCACACACACACGGTAATAATAAAATTTAAACATTAAAAAATGTATTTTAGCAGGTATAAAGTCCCTGTCACAGAGGAGGTGCCCAACAAACGCCTAGAGAAACATGACACAGTTTGTGGGAATGAGAGTCTCCCAGGTCAGGGCACGCTGGCCATAGCTTCCAGCTAGGAAACTGTGGAAGGCAGAGAATAACTCACAGTTATTCTGTGAGTCCTACCTCCCACAGAGTCAGAGGCCAATGTCTGCTGCTAAAGCCCTGCTTTCCTCGGGCTCACGCTGGAGTTCCTGGCTACTCACTGTGTCTGCCATGGGCCAACCCAGGTACCAGGTAAGTCTCAGAGGCAGATGTCTATGGTCTGGACACTCACCTCTAAAGTCGAAGAGGCAGTAGGGCCTAAACGGGTGCTCTGCAGGAGCCAATCTGTGAGGTTGTTCCCACTCAGCCTGTTACAGGGGACGCTTAGAGGTCCAGGAGGGGTGTCTACTGAGCACCACCTGTGGGGCGGAGGAGCTGGCTGCCCTGATGGCTATAACTACCTCACAGATATGAGAACTGAGGCTTAGAAAGTCAAAGGAGGCTGGAATGCTCAGTGTGAAGGCCTGTCAATCTCCCCTCTCTGACAGCAGAGGACGGGGGATCACGACTGCCAAACTCCCCTTTGAGGGGCAGACCCCAAAAGAAACCTGTGCTCAGGCATGGGTTGAAGCTGGTCTCTGATCCCCCAAACCATGCCTCCACCATATCCAAATGCCAGCTTAGGCTGCACATAGAGTCTGCTCCTTTGTTCCTAAGGCACACCGGCTTGTGTGCTTCCCTCAGGTAACTGCTCTCTACAAGGCTTTGTTTCTCCCAACTGTAAAACAAGAGCACAGCCCATACTGCCTGAAGTAGTTGTGGGACCTTAAGGGAGTTAATGGAACATTGCAAGAGCATCTTCACCCATTGGGGAAAGGCTGGAGGGTTTTCCAGAGACCCAATGCACTTGGTGTCTAACCTGTACTATCCGGGCTTTCCCAGACCTGGCCAGACAAGTTCACTTGGCCCATCTGTGTAGTTGAGACTGTCCTTGAACTCCTGATCCTCCAGCCTTGGCCTCCGGAAGGCTGGGAGGGATGACAGGCCTGTGCTAACACACCCCTGCTAAGTCTCAGCCTTGCTAAGGGCAGCAGGGCACTGGGCCAGAAATGTCTGAGTCAAGCCCTTCATCTGCCATTTCTCAGCTTTGTGGTAAATATAGCTGTCAGTCATCTCTCTGTTCTGAGCCTTGACTTCTCCAGGAAAAGCTTGTCTGTCAGAGCCATGGGGCTCAGAAGCATGAGACCTAAGCAGGGAACCTTCAAAGGCATAGGCCAGTCCACCTCAGGTATGGGCCCCACTGGCAACTGCCAGGCTACCCTCCTCTCAGTGAAGGCTCTACTTGCTGAGAGAAGGATGGAAGAGCCAGGGCTGGGGAAAAGGCCAGTCCTCAGCGCCCTGCTTCCACAGTTGCCTCTACCCTCCACCACGCCAGCCTCTGGGAGGCAGGACAGTGTGGTAGGAAAAGCACATAGTTGCGAGTTCACGGATGGGGAAACTGAGCCTCAGAGAGAGAAAGTGAAGCCGTTAGGAGAACACGCGTTTTCCCTCCTTGGAGCCTTCCTTCGCTTACACCGTAACCCCAGCCCGAACATCTGCCCTGTTCTCCAGCGGCCTGGAGCCCGTCAGGCCCTCTTTTCCCCCGCCCACTCTCAGCCCTTCACAATCCGTCCTCCAGGTCCTCAGTGGCTCCTCTTCACCTGTCAGGCCACCTCGAATAAACCCGATTCTTAGGAAGTTCCCTCCAGTTGGCTAGGTATTTCCTAGACACTGCTCTCCACTACACCTGCTTTGGGGAGGCCCTGAGAGTAGGGTGTGTATGGGTATCATACAGCACCCAGCATGGAAACTAGTATAAGCCGGCTGTCTAACATCTGACACCCTTGTGCCACCTCCATCCATCTCCTTATTCCATCACTCAAGAAATGTTGATGGGGTCAGCAAGATGCCTTGGTAGATGAAGGCCTTGCTGTGTAAGCCTGTGACTTGGGTTCAATCCACGGAACCCACAGAGAGGAAGAAGGAGAGAGCTGAGTCCCAAAAGTTGTTCTCTGACCTACACACACACACACACACACACACACACACACACACACACCCCACAAGATAGAGGGACGAGAGAGAGAGAGACAGACAGACAGACAGATTTGAGACAGTGTCTCTCTACATAGCCCTCACTATCCCAGAACTCACTATGTAGATAGACAGACAGACAGACAGACAGACAGACAGATAGATAGATAGATAGATAGATAGATAGATTTGAGACAGGGTCTCTCTACATAGCCCTCACTATCCCAGAACTCACTCTGTAGACCAGGCTGGCCTTGAACTCAGAGATCTGCCTGCCTCTGCCTCCCGAGTGCTGGGATCAAAGGTGTGCACCACCATCCCCGGCAACAATAACTTTTTTAAAAGTCATGTTTACGGAACCCTGTGTCTGGGACCGAGGATACAGCAGTGAGGATGCAGGCGGGCAGAGCCCTGCTCTGACGCTGGTGCACCGTAGGAACAAACACACTACTGCAGAGAGAGGTCAAGTGCTAATAAGTGCTGTAAAGAGCGATGGAGCAGAAAAGGATGAGGAGGGGTAGGATGGGAAGGTCTCTCTGTGGTCAGCGCTCTCAAGGAAGTAAAAGGGAGAGTGATGCCGCATCAGAGGGAAGGGTATCCTGGGGAGAAGGAACAGGGAGAGCAAAAGTCCTGAGGTAAGAAGATTCACAGGACATTGACAAGGTCAGTGAGTGGGTGCCCGGTGTGTGGGGTGGGGGGCCGGGGGCAAGAAGCCACAGACAGGACTTGACTCTGACCTTTAGTAAGTCAGAGCCATTACAGGCTCCAGGCAGAAGAGTGAAAGCTCCTGCTTAAGCTTTGGCGTGAGAAGGAAGCAGGAAGACCCTGCAGGAGTGAAGCAGGACTACCAGGCAAGAAAGACATGGGAAGGGGAGGCACAGTATAGGCAGCCTTGCCCGGAGAAGGCACCTGGAAGCCCAGCTAGGGGATGGGGAGTTTATTCCCTTTGAGCAATGGGGAACCAAGGGAAGTTCTGTACACAGAGGCGGGAGGTTCTCATCTCTCATCTCTGCCTGGTATGACAGGGCTTTCCCACTCCAGGCCTTCTGAGTGCCTGCCTGCTGGGCTCAGGGGAATATGTCAGGATTGCTAGGATTGAGCACTGGCTACTTCCCTGGCCTCTGACGTCATTTTCCCAGTACTCCCATGACTGAGGTGGATCCTATGACTATTTGGATTTGGCAAAGGAGGAAAATAAGGCACAGATCCACGGCATCATGTCGCTAGCAGGAGGCAGAGCTGGGATGGAAGCCCAGACAGTAGACCTGTCTCTAAAATCTACATTGGCCTCTTTAGCTGAGTCTGGTCTCTGCCCATGAGAGTGGCTGGTTCCCCCTGCCAGGTATCAAGTACTGAGACTATTCCAGCTGGCAGAGCAGGGTCAGTGCATCCACCCCCAACTCCACTTACAGAGAAAGAAACCAGGAGGAAGAGACACTTACCCTGGACCCCAAAGCTTGTCCTCATCTGAGACACCAGTGCAGGTCTCGGATGTCAAAAGTCTGAGTTGGGAGTTTGCCAAGCACAGCACATTCTCTTGAACTTCCTTAATCTGAGCCTGCTTCAGGGGTCAAGTACATTCCTAGACCCCTCAGTCTGGAGCTTTTTCTGCTTTTTCCTCCCTTTGGAGGGGGAAGACAATGGATGCCCTGCCAGGTGGCCCTCGGGTTCCCGCCACAGGTCCCTCTACCTCTGTTCTCCACCTGACTCTGATTTCAAAGAAGTGTTTCATTCCAAGAAGAGCCTTGCTGGCGGTCCTGCCCTGCCCCGCTGACCCATTGTTCTCCCCTTGAGCCCAGCTGGGACAGTAAAGCAGACCCGTGACCTTCTCAGGGCTCCAGGGCCAGGGAACCCGCAGAGGGGACTACAGTGTTTGCGGATGGGGGCAGGTCCGAGGTCACTCCATAAAAATGGATTCCTAGAAAAACATAAACCAGCTATTTACCTTGTGAATTTTATTGCCCCTCCCAAAAAAAGCTATCTCATTTTAATAACGAAGAGAGAGAAGGCGTTTCTAGTCACCCCTTTATTGGTGAACCAGGACACACAGTCAACAGAAACTCACAGGAGGCTGTGGGCCCGATTTATTAGCCATTTTGTCTCATAAAACCCAGCATTTTTATTAAAAGGGGATGATGGCCAAACGCTTTGCTTGTCTTTAAGAAAATTGCCTTTAATGTCGGGTAAGATTTGGCTTGGTTGCTTTTGTTGTTGTTGTTGTTGTTGTTTTGCTTTGTTTTGGGTTTTGTTTTTTTTTCTTAATAATTTTTCAAACAAAGCTCAGGTTCTCCTGACTGCACACGCCTGTTCCTCCAGCCGCAGGAGGGAAAGTGATTTCTGAATCCATCGGATATGTCGGATTTCTTTGTGGCATCCACTCCATCGCTCAGCAGCCAGCCATGATGTCATAAGCCCATCAGATTTCCGGTAGGGAGAAAACGCTGGGGAATTGGAAAGAATGGATGTTTCTTACCCGTCAAGAAGGGGAGTGGGGGTGGGGGGGGGGGATGGTGTGTTTGGAGGAGTCTGGCTGGGTGCGGGGGGGAGAGAAGAGAGGCAAGCTCAATGTTTGTGATATTAAATGTCAGACAGAACCTGAAAAGCCCAGCCACCCAGATGTTTCCTTCAATATCCAGATGTCTGGCAAGGAACAGACCATGTACCCTCCCGGGAGGCCCTCGGCATTTCGGCTTTGACCTCAGGTCTGCAGTGAGTTCTCACTGCCAGGAGCTGCGCATCCTGGATCCTCCCATCACCCACTCTCAGGGGTGGGATTTTTTTTTTTTTTTTCCTTCATCAAAATCTTTTCACATGGATGGTAGGGGTAACCAGGTTCCAGGTTTTTAAAAGCTGTTGAAGCTGTGATTTGAAAAGTTCAGTCCTTGGAATTAGCTTCCAGAGAGTACACTGTGTAAGCCAAAAAGGGGAGGGGGGGGGAATCCCTCAGCCAACACACACACACATACACACACACACACACACACACACACACACACACACACACCCCATATGTGACTCTTAAGCCATAGGACTTAAAACCCAAAACAAAACCAGCGAGGCTGTGAACAAGACTCAGGCTGACACGGAGAAAAGAGGGGCCTCCCCCAGGAGCACACCTCCCCCAAATCAGAAAAACACACGCACAGCTTTGTTCTTCCCGACAAAGCCCCTTGCTTTCAAGGCACCGACAGTTGCCAACAAAAGCGCAGGGTAGAACTAATTTACACTCCAACAAGGGCTTCCAGGAGTCATAAAATATGGGAATGGAATCGGCTTGGCCAAGGAAACCCCCCCCCCAACGGGGGGGGGGGGGGGGGACCCCTCAGGCCTCAGACAGGGCAGGTCGTGGCCTCCTGGTGGCCTGGCCACGTGCCCCACTGAGGCCACCTCCCAGACCTGTGACATCATGGCTAATTGCCTCTGTAAATGAGCCAGGAACTGCAGGCCCCTCAGGGCTACAGCCCAGGGACTTCCACAGAGAGGCTGAGGAGAGGCAGCTGTGGAGGGGCACAACTCCAATTAAACCCAAGTCCTCAGATGACAAGCCAAAGGGGTGGCCGAGGGGACAGTGGCTGGCAGAAGGCAGAAGGAAGCCAGTCGAGGCTCAGGGATGGGGTGGGGGCTCCGTGCCTGTCTATAACACGTTTTGCAGATGAGGAAATGGAGGTTGAGTGGCCTGCCCAAGGTCACCCAGCTAATTAAGGGGACAGCCAATACCGAAGAAGAGAAACCACAGGTCTGCCACTACATAGCCCTTCCTGAGTGCTATCTAATTTAATCCTCACAACAGCCTTTGAGGGGGGAGGGGGATTACCATTAACCTCTGTGTCTACGAGAACCAATAGAGGAGCAGAGAGAGGTTAAGTCATTTGCCCAAGGTTACACAGCTCCTCATTAACAGAACTTGGCCTGAACTTCTGATGCTGAATCCAGTGCTTGCTGCTGGGCAGGAGGAAGTAGTTGAGGTTTAGCTGGGAGCAGTGAATGTGATTTAAATACACGTTTAAAATGCTGGTGATCCTCACAGAACAGAAGGGAGTAAATCACTGCAAATTAATTTTTTTTTTTAAAGCTAATCCAGGCAGGAGGACTGGCTGGCCAGGAAGGAGGGTGGGAGCTTGCTTTGATGCTGTCCCTGGCAGAGCCTGAATAAAGTATGTAGATGGGCTCTCTAGCCATGTGTGCCTGCTCAAACCCCTGAAGTGGGGTGGGCTGGAGGGAGAGCCCAGTAAAAGCTTCATAGGACAGCTGCAAGAATCCGACGACCTGCCATGGGGAAGGTGCCAGGAATACAGGTCTGCCGGGCATAGGAGCCATGAAAAAAAATCAAATTACAGCCAGTTCCTCTAAGCAGGATTCTTACTTCTTAGCCAAGAGTTTCAGTGATCTATGAATCACTTAAGCAGTCTTCTTTAGGGGTCTGACTCTGGGTAAAAGAAGCTCTTTGGGTTCCTGTCCACAAGACAGGATGGAGACACAGTCTTTGTGGCCCTATAACCTAGCATGCTGGGGCCCTCACTGGTCACTACTTTCTGTCAGAGTAGTGCTAAAGGAAACTGCACACAGGAAGCCGGAGCCAAGGAGGGGCTCTCCTGAGCCCAGGGCCTGGGACAGGAGCTCTCCTGGACCTCCCCCGGTGAGGTGCCTCAGCCCTGCCTCAGCCTTGGTGCTGCTATGGGCGATCTGTGCCTGCTTCTCCCAGCGCTTTCCCTCACCAGGTCTTCTGGCTTCTTTTACTTTGTTTCTGTGAACCTGGTATGGGGTGGTGGAGCCCAGGCCTTCAGCCAGGGGCAAGGAGAGAGGAGAAAAAAATCCTGCACACTCGGCTGGCTGAACAGCCCCACTTTGCTTGGGAAAGTTTAGCTGCCCACTGGCCACTTTGTCTCCACCCTGTAGAGATCTGGCTTCTTCCATCACCCCACTTCCGCTTAATGGCGATGACAAACATCAGAAATATTGTGTATATGGGGAGTCATCTCAGATTACAGGAGTCTCTCAGCATGAACTATCCAGTCAGAGAAGCCTTCCTGGAGGTGGTGACAACGGTCCTGGGGCCTAGGATAGATGGGAGCATTGGCACCTCTTACTGTCAGTCCCGCAGAGAGACCCCCTTTGACAGCCACCCAAGCTGCCTCCCTTCCCTGTGTCCCCTCCTGACTGTGTGTTGTCTGTCACTGTGTCTCTGCACCGCTCTGGAATCCCTGTGAGGCACGAGACTAGATCTGTCTTCGTCACTGCTCCATTGCCCCGCGCCTAGGCCATGGTAGATGTTTTGTTTTGTTTTAATCACCAGAATAAACAGGGCTGTCGGGATGGCTCAGCAGGTAAAAGTGTTTGCAGCCAAGCCCAAGGACCTGAGTTCAATCCCAGCAAGGGTGAAGGAGAAGAAGAAGAGGAAGAGGAGGAAGAGGAAGAAAAAGGGGAGGAGGAGGAAGAGGAAAAGGAAGAAGGCAGCCTACATCCCAGCACCCACATCAAGTGGCTCACAACGTCCTGTAACCCCCATTCTAGGAGACCTGATGCCCTCAGGCCTCTATGGTCACCTGCTTGCACATGGTGCACATAAACTCATAAAGATACATGCGTGCACACACACACACACACACACACACAAATTAAAACAATATATAATGGTTTGGAGCCATGTTCTCTCTATGTATCCCTAGCTATCCTGAAACTCCCCCTATAGACCAGGCTGACCTCAAATTCACAGAGATCTGCCTGCCTCTGCCTCCCGAGTGCTGGTATTAAAGACGTGTGCCATCACACCTGGCAATAAACCTCTTTTGAAAGAAGAGTAACCAATACATGCAGAGGTCCCATAGGGACAAAGGGTTCAGGTGATAGAAAATGGACCTGAGCCCCGCCCACCCCCCCACCCCCCAAATCACCCTAGACAAGCCGGTATCTCCTCTCCAGCAGGCTCCTTTCCGCCCTCCCTTATAGGAAAGTTGTCACTAATCCCCTGCCCCATTTAGTCTGCCCCAGGCATGACACCTTTGGGGAAGAATAAGATAAACATTACGATCCCTGCCAGAACTCTCTGCTAGCCTCCCGCCTCCATTCTTCCCTTTATCCAGGCTACAGGGCCACCTGGAGCGACAGCGGCAATGACAAGCAAATCCATCAGCCCCAACCCAAACGCCATGCCTCTGGCTCATCTTCATTGCCCCGCTCCCCCGGTCGCTCTCCCCCCCCCGCCACCTACTGCGTTTCTCCTCACTGAAGCTGGGTGGAAAGAGAAAAGCAGCCAGAACACATGGTGTTGGTCCTGTCTTCCAACTCCCAGAGTGTGATGGGACACCAAGTTATCCTCTTTGCCCTCAGATTCCTCACAGGAGAGACGGGGACACTTTGGATGCAACCGACATGCACCAAAGGGCAGATCGGCGGTATCTACGCCTCTCCTGCCCTGCCCTGGTCTTGCTGCCTTGGGGGAAAGGTGACCGCTGAACCTGAGGCTTAGGGCTCCTTCCCGCACAAGTCGCCTTCGCTGGGGCAAGGCAGCTGGGCTGTGATGGAGAGCCTGCTCTCCTGGGGACTCCCGGGGGTTTGTGCGTGTGTGCGAGCTGCCCCTTCCCAGCCGCGAGCTGCTCAGTGCACTCCAGCAAACTTTCCAGCGGCGTCTACACCTGCCCGCGGCTCTGCGGCGCCACAGACCACCAGCGCGCGTCCACAGCCTCTCCTGCTCCCGGATCGCTGGAGGTCCCCTGAGTCCCAGGTCTGCATCTCCACACACTCTCCAGCCACTGCGAACCTCAGCCTTGGGGATCAGTCTGGCCCCGCTCCAGATCTCCCCGGCGCCTCCTCCGCACCACCTGCGCTCGTCTACACCGCCTCGGGGGCCCTTGGGTCGGTTGTGTCTACACCGCTTCGGCAGTCTCCGGGTCTACACCGCCCAGCACGTGAGCGATCCCCTCAAGGTTCACCCGATGCCTCATCCTAGTGCCTACCTTGCCCGCGTGCTCACGCTCCTGTCCTGGCTGTGGCGTCTGGTTCACACATTTTGCAATCTTGTCATTGGCGAAAGGAAATCTTGTAATCCTCCTGAAGCTACGTGGCTTTTTGCCCCTAACCCCTTCTGGGTTTTTTTTTTTTTTTTTTTTTTTTTTTTTTGGCTTTTAGGACAATACTCAGCCCCAACCACGGCTGGCCGCGCGACTCCAAACAGACGCAGCTGGCCGCGGGGGGCGTGGCCCTAGGCGGAGAGAGGGCGTGGCCTGGGCGGGCGAGGCGGAGTCTCCTGCCCCGGACCTCCCTCCGCCTGGAAACCGTGGCCTGCGACCAAGGCTCCTGTTCCAGCTCATGATTGGTCGGCCAGCCTGCGATGCTGATGCCTAATTGGCTGAAACGAAGAAGGCTCAGAGGTGGTGGTGGTGTGTAGATTTTATTCTTTGCCTTTTTCTTCCCTGAGGCGGCCGCTGCTCTGTGGGTCCCTCCTGAACTCTACAGCCTTTTCCTCTCTGCCTCCGTGCTCCCAGTCATAACGCTTAATCCCGCCCCGAATGACAACTGCATTTCTTTGTCCTTCCCTACCAAATGGTTCCTTGAGGTCGGGACTCGAGGTTTCTACTGCCCAGTAGTGTGTATCCCCAGTGCCTGCCTCATAGTAGGTGTACCAAATACATTCGTTGATTACATTAATAGAAAACGTGCACATGAGTTTTTGGAGCTATCTTTTAGTGCTGGTAACAGTCTTGGGGGGAAACGGCAGTATAGAGAAATGCAGTCACCCACGAGGGAATGGCAGGCGGATTGTGGTTACCCATAGGGTTATATGTAGGCTCCAGCTTTGTAGACAGCAATGCCTTGTGGGGTATCAGAACCTGCTTCTCGTGTGTCGAGGGTTGGACTAGAGCAGGAAGTGGGTTACACTATGAGTTATTTCAAGGAATGCGCTGTCCCTGGCGCCGCGCTTGGCAGCCAAATGAGGCAGCTCCTGCCTACATGCTAACATCCTAGTAACTGCTGAGCCCTTTTCTGCTGGGAACCTACCTGCTCAACCCAGTCTGCGCTGTTAATCTCTGACAGTTTGGGCATGGTGCCTGTGTGCCAAGGGGAAGCCATAAGAATGATCAAACCATGGACAAATGGCTTGAGCCTGGGTGCTGATCTTTGGTGGGAATGTCCTTGGAGAAACCCTAAAAGGTCTTTTTGATTGAGGCGTGGTTACTGAGAAGAGATTGGGAAAGGCTTTCCCTGACAAAGGAGTGTGTAGGAGCTGCTCCTGGAGTTGAATCGTGGTGGGTTAATGGACCAGAAAAATGCTCCGGGGGAGCCCGTTTCCTGTATAGTGTGAAGCCAGAGTCGGGCATGCAGAAAGGCTGGCTTGGTGACTGATGAATTCTTCTTGTGTCTGTGATTCCACGTGGCCTTCTTATAAGGACACAAGTTGTTGGATTTAGGGCCCACCCTAATCCAGTGTAACCTCATCTTAGGTCAGTTATATCTATGAAGACCCAATTTCCAAACCAGGACCATTTATATCTTTCAACTCACCAGGCTCCTTTGGATCCATGAACAGCAGAACCAGAAGCTCTGAAGCTGCAGCGGACAGTTTCCCTTCCCAGCTGCCCAATTGCTCTCTCTTGAGTTTTACCTCCAGCTCATTTCTGATCCTGGCACCTGGTGGCTGCTGCCTACCCAGAGCCCAGAAGAGAGGCAGCCCTCTGAATACCAGGGTTTCTCAGACCTTCCAACCAACCATACCGTGTGTGCAGTGTGGCGCTCTGAGAAGGCCCCCCGCACCCCGCTGGCCCATCCTTCCACCTACCCCCTACTGCCTCCTCCCTACCCCCACCCCAACCAAAGATGGACAAGGACAATTAAAGCTATTTCACAAGCAGCTGGTGATTAATCACCAAGTTAATTAAAGAGGCAGTAATTGCACTCCTGTTTCAGAGGTGGGAATGATGTCTTGGGCAGGGATGGGTGGTCGGCTTAGGTCTGTCTCCCTGAGAAGGTGGAGCTAGCAAGGCAGGAAGGAAAACAAGTGGTATATTTTAGAAGTGGATGCTTCTACCATAGCTGAAATGTTTATTTGACACAGTCGGGCGGTGAGCCTAAATGTTTATGCTTGTCTCTGTACATTTCCACATCTGTGAAATATTTCATTAATGATGAGGGGGGAACTCGCCAAGGGGAAGGTTAAGCATTTCTAAACTCTAGTTCCAGATTTATAAATGACCTCAAATACCAGTGTGCCTCAATTTACACAATGGAGAGGCCTTTAAAATTATGGGCAAATCGAATCCCGTTTGCCCACCCAGTACATCTTAAGGCTGCGGATGCTCCGTCTTCATTTCTGATTGATTTTCCCTGGCAGAGGCGCCAAATTCGTTGCTTTAAGTGTCAGGCTCTCCCTGTCAAGTAGTTAATGACCTATAAAGCACTTAAACCGCAGTGGAAGAGATGCTATTTGGAGGCACCCCGCTGTGTCCCCTCTCCTATTGTCAGTAATCACCCCTCATTTATTTGCTCTTATTGGTTTGGAATTTGCTCTCAGGTTTCCCTAAAGCCCAGGCCCTCCTGGCAGAGCCCAACTCTCTAGGAGCTCAGATGGGTGCCGGGGTTGGCATCCATGGGAAGGGGGAGCTGCTTCAGCGGGGGTGCCTTCCTTTCTTCTCCACCTGGGAGGACTTGGGCATTTAACCGTTCCCGCCATGTCTCAGTTTCCCTCTCTGTAGGTGATGTCTGTCTTTAAGCAACCGGTGAGCGAGGGAGTAAGAGAAGAGACCCAAGGTCAGAGGTGGTGGCAAAGATGGGCTCCAAAGCCGGAGCTAGTAGGGAGCATCCCTAGGTAGTGGAGCCAGGCAGGCCATCAGCCATGGGGAAAGAAGAGAAAGCGCATTTGCTTTCCGTGGCTGTTGTGACCAGTTACCACAAAATGGCTTAAAGCAACACACATTCTTTTACGGTTTGGGGGGTGAAATCCAAAGCAACATCAATGCAAAGAAACCAAGTGGTTCGCACAGCCATACCGCTCTTGAGACTTTAAGGGGAACCCATTTCACAGTCCTTGTCACTTTTGAGGGTCCCCTTCCCTGGCCATGGCCCCTTTCTCCCTCCTCAGACCCACCATGGAGCATCTTCCACGCTCGCCCTCTCCACTTTGCTCCCTCACGGCCTCTTCCTGTGCCTATCATCAGCCCGCGTACCCTTCTCATAAGGACCTTTGTGGCACTCAAAATCCAGGATTGTCTCTGCAGCTCAAGAGACTTAATCCCTTCTGCTATTTAGGAACGACACAGGTTCCCAGGATTGGGACGGGGACATCTTGGGAGGGCACAGAAGGCCACTCAGCAAAGTGGTCTGTGTCACGGGTTCTGAAGGCGTGCTGGGGCTTGAGTCTCAGGTGCAACACCCACTGGTTAGGCTGCCCCGAGTGAGTCGTTTTATCTCTTGAAGCCTCGGCTTCCTCACCTGTAAAATGGGATCAGCATTTGTTTGCCTGATGGCAAAATTAACTGTGAGGTAGAGGGAACGTCCTACCAGAGTCGAGGCCGAGAGAGAGAGAGAGAGAGAGAGAGAGAGAGAGAGAGAGAGAGAGAGATCCTTCCAAGAGAGGACAGAAGAGGAGGCAAGGCAGGCCAGGCTGGAGTGAAGAGGGGCAGCATCAGCTTCAAGGGAGGAGTGTGCACTCCCCTTACATACATGTACAAGTTCTGTCCCAGGGGTGATGGACAGGAGACACAGGATGTGTCTGAACAGGTTTGGGTTTGTGCCACTGTGTTGAAGTCTTATTCACTTACCAGAAGCTTCCTTCTCTCCAGGTTGTACAACTCAGTAGTCTTCGGCATACAACACAAGGCTGTGGAACTGCCACCCCTGGATAATTCTAGCACGTATCTTGACACTTTAAGGAGATCCCTTACTCGTCAGGCAGCCCCTAAAGCAGGATAGTATAGGAGGGAACACCCTGAAGGTCTCTATGGACTTAAACCCGGAAGGGAGACAGGGCAGCCTGAGCTCTGCGTGGGGGATGGTAATGCAGCCTTTGGGCTGGACCAGCCTGCAGTGGATAATCCCCTCCGTGCCCCACCCCTAGCTGCCTCACTTTGTCCTTTGAGACAGAGGTAGTCTACTGCACCAGACACACACGACTAAGGGAAGGCTCACTTACAGCCACAGTAAACTTTATTTATTTTTATCTCGAAACAGGCTCTCATGCCCCTAGGTTAGCTTTGAACTCACTATGTAGCTTAAACTTCTGATTTTCCTGCCTCTAGCTCCCACATGCTGGCATTACAGTCATGTTCCTCCATGCCTGGTTTATGCAGTGCTGGGGATCAAACCCAGGGCTTTGGGCATTCTAGTTGGCACTCTACCAATGCAATCACATCCCAGTCCCACACTTACCATTTTTTTTTTCTTTCTGGATCTGGTGCCCTGGCTCTGGAGCATGCCTATTTCTCTAGGACTCAGCTGTTCATCAGAGAAGCCAGCAGCTCTCTCCTGGTTCCGCCGCAGGACAATAATCAGTCACTGCCCAGAGAGGCAGTTGGCTGAGGCACTTCTGCAGGAGGATGGCAGGGCATGGCTGGATCCTGCTCTGTCCCTCCCACACCGATTCAGCCACTCTGGGGTGACTGTGGGTTTACTAGAACACGAGAAATTCCAGAGGGGTTTCTCCAGTGTCCTTCTGCCCCCTGGCTTGACTCAGTATGGGTGATTACTTGGAGACTCCTAAGCCCTTATGCCAAGGTGCCTGACCTCACCTACAGGCAGGAAGAGAGGCCATCTGGTGAAGTGAGAGTGTGGGCAGGACATTGCTGAGCCATCTGAGGCTTCCCCTGGCAGTGATAACGGCTTCTGGGAGCAATTAGCAGAACCGCACTTACAGGCCGCATGGCCCCTGCTCCGGTCTGCCAGCTCACATCACCAGAGCCTCTTGTCAGCTGGGAGTTATGAACACTGCTGGCCTGTCCCCTGTGGCTGGACCTAGAGCTACCAGGCAGGTGGTATGTCCTCCTGAACCCCTGTATGTTTATTGTAGGGATTCTTCTGGTGATGTAGATGCCCCGACATGCCCATCTCAAGTTCTCATATATGTAAAATGGGTTACATTTCATACATTCAATTTCCACTTCCTGGAAACTGAAGAAAAAAAAAAAAAAGTCATTCTCCCTCTGCAGCAAGAACAGTCACTGAGAGGCAAGCACAGGAAAGGATTCATTTATTCTTTAAACAAATGACTCTTGAGCCCTGAATATGAGTCAGGGTCCAGACAAAGAGACACAAACAAGGTTCTCTGGCTGGGAAGCTTAGGGCCTCCTGGGGGGAGACGGATGTGTGTGAACTGATTTAATATGAGGTGAGGAAGAACCAATAAGCCACCTGGGGAGGGGGAGGGGCTTAGGGAAGGTCGTGGAGAAAGGGTATCTGAACATCCTCCTCTTCAAGCAAGAATGGGATAAGGGGCCTTGGCAGAAGATGGGGGCATACGGAGGTGTGGGGTTGGGCATCTTTGAGCAGCAGCCACAGGTCAGACTTGAAGTGACTTTAGGCCAAGGACAGCTGGTCTGTCAGGATCAAATCCCCACCCCCACCCCCGGCAGGGTTGTATATAGCTAGACAGGCCTCGAAATCACTACATAGTAGAAGACCTTGAATTTCTTTAACACTTTTGAAATCATGTTTACTGGACGTGTGCCTGAACACGTGCAGGTGTGAGTATGTCATAACATGCATCTGGAGGTCAGAGAACAATCTGGGGGCTGGGTCTGTTCTCTCCTTCCATGATGTGGGTCTCAGGATGGAAATTCAGCCTTGGCCGAAAGCGTCTTCACTCACTGAGCCATCTCATTGGCTCCGATCTTGAACTTCTGATCCTCCTATCTCCAACTCCTCAGTGCTGGGATGCCAGGTATGTGTCGTCATGGTACCAGGAATCAAACCCAGGGCTTTGTACATCCAAGGCATGCACTCTTCCAAATGAGCTATCTCCCAGCCCAGGACCATCTATTCCTGCCCCATTCTCAGCAAAGGGCCCGGGACATATTTGGATCTGACAGATGTTGAAAAACCAGTGGGTGGGAAGAGGCCTGAGTGCTGGCGAATGAATCAAGCCTCAATCTCGCACATAGCAGGGGCCACTGTGACGGTGTGAGTCACCTTTGGCCATGTCGATGCCCATTTCTTCCAGGATCATTTGTTGAAAAGACCATTCTAACTCATTGAATGAACTTGTCCCCTTTGTTACAATGAATCTGGCCGTGAAGATGATTTGCCTCATGCAGACGATGAGCTTAACACGGCCAGATTTGAGCTATGGAAATATTGAGTTGGTGCAGAATCAGGGAAGGTCTGAAGAAGAGGCTAAAGAGACAGAGGAAAGAAGACAGGGATCTGAGGAGAAAATCAGTCCCCAGATTATCCCAGGCCCATGGCAGAGTGGCTATGTTCTCATCTAAGGCAAGGAGGTTAGCCAGAATCTTGTCCGTACAGCCTTGAGGACTGGGAATGAGGCAGGCCAGAGAGCAAAAGCCAAGATTGCTGGGTCCCCAAAGGCCCACAGAGTGGTAAAATAAAACCCACTCCAGACATAGCCACTTGCAAAGTAAGTTTTCAGGCAATGAGAGGGTTGTAAAGGCAGAGCAGTGCCAATTACAGCAGCATTATCCCGGATTATGAAGCTCCTGAGAGGCCGCTCATGCTTCCAGACATGCTGTGCCTGGGAATTTCTAGGGGCCACCTGGGATCCCAGTGTCCAAGCTACCAGGTACAGGCTGCTAGATAAATTTAACTCCAGGGCTTGCACTGACCTCCCTCTATTTCACCACGGATGTAGACCACTAGGAGGTAGGGGTATCCCCCTCCCCTCAAACACACAGAGAGGGGAGGAAGAAAGAGAGAAAATTTAGATATGGACCATCTCTGCAGGGGCTTTGAGTGGACTTCCCTAGCATCTGGTCCCTTGATAGCTCTTTTTTTTGGGGGGGGGGGGAGTTTCTCTGTGTAGCTTTGGAGCCTGTCCTCACTCTGTAGCCCAGGCTGGCCTCGAACTCACAGAGATCTGCTTGCCTCTGCCTCCCGAGTGCTGGGATTAAAGGCGTGTGCCACCACCGCCCAGCTTGATAGCTCTTTGTATTGCATCCCTCTTGTATAATATTAGCGGGACCAGCCTTAATATTATACATCCCAGGGGCTCAGGAGAGAGAACTACAAACAGCGAGGACTATTTTCAGGAAATAGAATCTCAGCACACCGAGCTCTATAGTCCACTTGCTTTAATTCCTCTGGCACAACATCCTTTATACACAGCTTCAGTTCTGTTCTCAGGTCTAGCTCTTTTCTTGCCTGATTTCTCTCTATACTTATCTAAGTTCTATCTTAATTCTCTCGTCTTAACTCTGCCTCATCTAGGTCTTTTCAGCTTGTTCTTACCCAGCTAGTACTTTCCCATCTGACTCTTCTTCATCTTCCATTTCGTTCCTCTAGTCCTCTCTTCTAGCCCTTCAATCTAGTTCTTCCCCATCTCAGTTTGTTCCTCTCAAGTTCTTACCCATCTAGTTCTTCCATTCTCTTTTCTCTTCTCTGTCCCCCTGTGCCCTGGAAGTCCTGGTCTATAAAACCAGGCCTCCAGGGTCAAACGGAGGGTGATAAGAATCACACTGAGAGGCAATAGCCATTAATTATCATTTGCAACCCCAGAGGGAAGTGACCAATGGGGAAATGAATTAACTAAAGGCTAAATTCCGGTAATATCTAAGAAGAGGGATCTTATGTGCTCAACTATTAAACTCTTAAACGTGATTAGTAGAAAATGTTAAGAATCTATAAGTTGCTAGGTCAATGGGAGAAAATAAAACTGTCTTCATTTTTCCTGTGGCTCCTATCTGTCCGAGCTATCTGCCGTTTTTCTGCAGGGTCGGGGAAAGTGTGCTCAGTCGCTAGGCAACCTGTGTACAGCTAGATGCCTCTGGTGATAGTTAAAGGAAGATCTGGAACTAGAGGTAAGATTTGGGGAAGGAGGAAGTAAAGCTTAATTGGCACATCCTCCAGGCCTTCTCAAACAGGTAGTCTGGATGCTTAAGTCTGTTCTTAGAGAGTACAGAGGTATCTCTGATAAGGTACTTTCCTCCATCTGGGGATGGACCTGGCCAGATGCTGCCAATGATGATAATTACAGGGAGGCTTGAACTGGGGTTCTGGCTGAGCATAGCTGTCAGCACAGAAAGTTATCTAAATATTCCTAGAAGTGGTTAGGTAAGGAGTTAGAGATCTATAAAGTTAGTAAGGCTGTATGAAAGGAGGGTCCGAGCTAAATTGTGTAAAGCTATTATTTAACGTCCACCTGACCTAGGCGGTGTCTCCTTGTGGAATTTATCTTAAATCAGGAGACTTACTTGTGGACTGCTATCACTGCTAGTCCTTGAAAGTGGCCAAGGGAGATATCTGATTCCAGAGAAAGCCTTTCCTGAGGCTGTTCTCCAAATACCTTGGGTGTGTTTGTCCAGAGAGTGATCAGTCCACACTGTTAGTTAGCCCTTCTTAGGGAAAAAGTTAATTGGGAAAACTATGAAGGCACACATGATTTTCATAACGGAAGACAGCTGATATATAACAAGCCAAGTAACACCAAAAGCTCCTTGGAATTTGGCTTCCTCTGGAGGAAATCCTTGACCCCTCCAGGTACTGACTTTGCCATAATGAGCTGAGTTCTTATGATATATTCCTGCGGCCCGCAGCACATCCATACCCATGACATCACTCCTCCGCCTGACCCATGGAGACATGCTCACATTTGGAGCCAGCCCAGAGTTGCCCTGTCTCTTCTGGGCTTGTTCTGTCAGCTTCTCTCAACAGTATTTTCTACTTTGGTAAGCCAGAGAGATCACACACACACACACACACACACACACACACACACACACACGTGCGCACCCCATTTGCAGGTCTGTTTTCAGAATTAAATGAGATGTTGCAGATAAAAAGTCCAAAGACAAAAGACAAAAAAAACAAAAACAAAAACAAAAAGTACAATCTCCATGCCTGACAGTGTCTGTTGAAACAGTACACTTTCACGCTGGGAGCCCCAGGAATCTCTCTTCATCATTCCCCTCAGAGAAGGTTCAGCAGGTGCAGTCCAGGTGGTGGGTTGGAGGACGATCCCCACAATACCTTACACAGAGGTTGAAAAATCATAAACAGCTGAAGAGGCCATTGATAGGGGCCTGATTAAATTAGGACCATCCATCCTGCGAGTCCTCTGCTGTAATTAGAGTCTGGCAGCATCTACACACCGTCTTGGGCAGGATCCCCACGTGGGGCTTTGTGAGCAAAGCCAATGCAAACACCTACAGAATGATTGCACAAGCTCTTCGGAGCCCTCCCACGAACACCCTCTACTTCACCCATCCAAATAGATGCGATTAAAAAAAAAAAAAAAAAACCTCCAGCAAGGGAGACAGGCCTTCCCAGCAGCCCCGCTGTCATCTCTAGGGAGGGGATTCAGATGGAGGCAGGCAGGGAGGCGGCAGGTGCATCGGAGCAGATTTCACCTTGCTGGTGTTTCAATGTTTTCCCACACTCTGTCTGTGTCCCCTGCCTGGGTGCACAGCGAAAATGCAATGCCAAGTGCAGGGATCAGCCCTGGGCCAGCGCTCAGTCAAGGCTGGGGGGCCGTAATTAGATCCACAGTTCAAGGAGGAGTCGGCAAAGGTGCCCAGAGCCTCACATCAATGACTCCGGTGCTGGAGTCTCCGTTCAGGGCTGAGGCCCCTCCAGCGGGCAAATGACATCCCCAGGCATTTAGGAGGGACAGATTGATGCCATTCAGCTTGGCTGGGCCGAGGCAATGGCCCACCTCTCCCAGAAGAGCTGTGTGCCAACAAAACTATTGAACTACATAAAAATCCATCCCTGAAGTCCCAGAGGCGTCCTTAGGCTAGAACATGGCCTTTAAATTAGATGGAGGAGGGAAAAAAAAAAAAAAGGCAGGTTTTGCCTGTAACTCGATTTCAGGTTAGTGAGAGCTAGTGGCCAAAGAATTAAAGATACCCCCAGCACAGGCCACCCACTAAAGACCTGTGATAGTGACTGTGAGGAACACTCTAGCCCCACTAAGAATCACTGGTGACAAGCACATGTTCCCATGGAAACTGCTGCACAGAATCCTCTGGAAATTTTTTTCTGGGGGTGGGGGTATAGCTCCTGTACCTAGTTCCCGGGTTTGGTTTCTAGAGATGATTTTCTTCTGCAAAGGTTGTGGGGAGCTGGAGCCAACTGAGGGGGCAGGCAGGGGCCATCAACTTCCAGCCATTTGCTACTCTAGGGAGAGGCTAAGGGTGGGAAGACTTCGGGTGTCCCTTGAAATGTTCCCCACCCTAATATGGAAACCCCTCTGAGGTCCCACCCTGAACCCTCCTTCTCTTCCTCCTCCTCTCTTCCTTCTTCCCAGACTCTCTTCTTGATCACCAGAGTCCTGGGTAACCCCTGCCCCCCAACACCATGCCCGTCTTTGCCCCAACCAGACCTCAGCCACCACACCACTCCAGCAATGTCGGTGTCCCCAGGAGGGGCAATAGGTCAGTCTTCCTGGGGCTCCTCGGCCACGGTAAGGAGTTGTGATTTTATTGCAAGTGAAGTAGAAGCCACGAAAGGCTTTTCATGGGGAAGGGACAAAAACAACGTGGGTTTTGTCAGGTTCCCTCAGCGGCTTTCTAGGGAAGAGGCAGTGGGGACTGCTGGAGGCCTGGGTCCTGAGCCAGGGCGCCATGTGAAGTCCCATGGGTCTTCCTTACTCTCCTGGAAAGGACTGGAAAAACCTAAGTCCCAGTCAGAGAGTCCAGAGAGCTCAGGAAGTGGGGGGAAGTAGCAGCCAAGTCCTTGCTGGCTGAAGTTCCGACTCCAGTTCTGACCTTCATCTCGGGCTGCCGGAGTCAGGAGCCTGGAGGCAGCTCTGTGCCCGGCAGTTTCCCTCCTTCACAGACTAGGAATTCATGAAGCCAGCCTTGAGGAGCACAGACTCAACCCAGCCTGTGAGGAGCATTGCTTGGTGGATGTTCACAGAGTAGGGCCTAGATAGAACCAGGCTTGTAGGTTGCTGGCTGTCTACTGGGCCCAGAAAAGCCTGGTGCCACTATCCAAGGGCACAATGGGCTTCTGGAAGTCAGTCTGTGTCCTCCGCTCTGGCCCTTCTCTTCCTTCAGGGAGGGTCTCACTTGCAGAGCAGAAGTGTTGCCTGAGGGGTGATGGTTCAGCAGGGCTTGGGTCGGGCTAGGTGTCTGCACATTGACACCTCCATGTCCCCTGGGCGCACAGGGGTTCAGGCATGAGAACATCCCAGGATCTTTTAAAACAGCCCGGAAAGCAAGGGGAATAGACTGGCCTGCCTGTTTCACAGATAAGCTGAGTCTGGGAAAGCCAACGGAGAGGCAGGCAATGGGGAGGGAAGAAGGATGAGAAAGGAACCCTGCAGCCCGGGACAGTCCCTGTCTTCCGAGGAGGTGGTTTCCCTAATGCAGGGATGTCTGCAGGGTGAAATGAGGAGTCTCTTGAATGAGTTCCTGGAGGGGCAGAAAGGCTGGGGGCCACTTTTGTCCACCCCGGCTTGAGATTCTCCAGCACAGAGACCCGACGGCCTACCCCAGGAAGCCGAGCACAAGCCACACAGAGGCAGCATGGAGACAGCTAGGCTGGTCTCCATCTGAAGTGAGGGCAGGATGGGCCAAAAGCGAATAAATAAAAGAGAGGAAAAGGGGATGGAGCCGCAGGTGGTGGGGCCAGAATAGGCCACACGGAGGGGTTTGGGAGAACTGGGTTTAGGATAGAATAAGGAGCAGAGGCCTGGCGAGCCGAGGGCAGTAGGCACAGTGAGTGAGTGCCCACACAGGCTGATGGGAAACCAGCTGGGGGCTCCTGTTTAGCCAGCCCTCCACCCCTACCCCAAACAAGCTAGACTTGCCTTTCTCACCAGTGTGTATGGAACCTCCCCGCTCCTGGCCTTGGCTCATCACCACTTGCCTTATCTTAAGCCTCCACATCTGGCCCTGGGCCCAACCAGCTTTTGTGCAGTTCTTTGGTGCCCATTCCTCATCTCTCCTTAGCCATCCCATTTTCCAGTTCCACCCAGTACGTGGCCACCTTGTGCCTTTGGGCTGACTGAGCAGGTCGCATGGCTCAGCAGCCAGGCATAGCCCTGACAGGGGTCCCGCTAGAGGGAGATCTGCCTGTGGACCAAGATGTAGGCTGGTGCCCAGACAGCTATGTGCCCAGCTCTGCAGGGGATGGCAGTACGGGATGAAGAGGTAAAGAGGTGGGGTCCCAGAGAGCCCGGTGGGACTGAGGAGCACTTCGCCCACAGGCCCAGGGGAAGAAGGGCTCTCTTGATGGAGGGAACAGGCTGGGCAAAAGCCCGGAGATGTGAACTACAGGCTGGCATGCAGAATGTGAGAGCAAGCCAGGCCAAGGCAGGGAGGGCCATGTGCAGGCAAGGTGATGGCATGTCCTGTGGACCCTATTCCTGGCCCAGATCAGGTCCTTGGACGAGAGAAGTGGCTTTGGGGTCCTAATCCAAGACAAGGCTCGGGGCCTCTAGAACTTCTCCTAGAGATTTTCATAGACCAGGTTGAATTCATTGTCTTCCTCAAACCTATTCAATTTATCCTAGGAGAGAAAAGAGAGGGGGAGAGGGAGGGAGAAAGGAGAGAGAAACATTAGGTAGGAAAAGAACAAATTTGAACCAATGTTTATCTGTTTATTGCATTGAGCTCACTGTGAAGCCTAGGCTGGCCTTGAATTCATTGCAATCTTTCTGCTCCGCCTCCTGAGTGCTGGAGTGATAGGTATGAACCACCGTGCCTGGCTATGAATTTGCACCAATTTAGTTTTGGTTGTAGGCAGGCAGATAGCTTACTGAGTCACTTTGATAGGACACATGACCTCTGTCCCCAAGCCCACCTCTTCTCCTGCCATGCCTTTCCATAGCTGCCCTCCACCCTCTAGTCACACCAGGCTCCCCTGGCCAGCTTCTGGCCTCTCTCCATGATCCTCCTTTGGTCTGGAATGCAGTCCTCTCCACACAGACACCCAGGCCCTACCAGAATTCACCTGGCAGGTGCATCTTAAGAGGACCAAGGGGCCTCCCTGTTCCTCACCATGGTCTGGCCTTCCCACGTGATCTGCCCCTCCACACAGGGCTACCAATATCTCTGCACGCCCTTGGGGTCAGTAGTTTATTCCTGCAGAATAGGCTTCTAGAAGGCAAGTGTACCTCACTTTCCTGCGTAGCATCCCAGAGCCTGACCCTGTATAGACATTGACTGGGATTTCTTCAGTGGTCCAGGGTGGGAGACCCTGCTTCCAGTTAGAGCCTAATTCAGGGTTTGAAACCTAAAGATTCAACAAACATTTCCAACCTGGGCTGAGGGAGGCGAAGTACCAGTTCCTGTACTCCTCGAGGCTTCTCCAACATGCTTAGAGACCACCCACCTTGCAGGCCTCCCATGCCAGCTTGACCACACTGCTGCTTTGTAGAGTTAGTTCAAAGCTCAGAGGCTCATGTGTTATGCTTTTGAATTCCGGCAAAGCTGATAAGTAGCTCAGGTCAGTATTACTCATCCACTTTACAGATGAGCACACTGAGGTTTAAGAGAGAAAGTGTGACGAAGTAGTGAGCCCAAGGAGGCCCGGTTATAGTAACAGTCTGGAGCAGACCAGCCAGAGCTGGCACCAGCGCACATCCAACTCAGACTATAACCAGCACATACCTGGGGCTATCTGGAAGCCTTATGCTCTCATTTGATTGGCCAATGTAGACAGTGCACAGGGTTCACCAGTGGTAGCTATAATCACCACACTGCGTGAGCTCACACTGGGTCCTGGGTCGCCCTCTCAGCTCAGTGAGCTGTCCTCAGAGAAAGGCTGGGAGGTGAGGATTACCTGCTGGCTCCTCCGATTACAGACCCGGAGACTCAAGCACCCAGAGATAAGTCCCTCCTCCAAGGCGGCTGAGGGATCAAAGGAGTTCAAAGCCACCAGTCCCCCCAGCCACGAGGCCAGCGTGTGGGGAGAGAGTACTCAACTGCAGGTGGCCCAGTTCTGTGGTCTATTAAATCCACATGCCATAGATGAGGGAAGGGTCAGAAAGGAGGAGAGAAGGAAGCAGGTTCCACAGGCTCCACGCCCCCGGGCCCGGGCATACCTTGGAGGGAGGGCTTTGGCTGGAAACAGGGCTGCCAGTCTCTCCCTCGATGCAGGCGTAGACCTCTGCCTCTCTGGGCTGCAGGCCCTGCAGGAAAGAGGGCACTAGCATCAGTGGAAAGGCAGCCCCCGGGTTCCTGGATCAATCCTTCCTGCCTGTTGTTAACTTGATGTGCTGTGGAAGCCCAGGGAAGGGTAGAACCCCTGGGCTGTCCCCATTAAAGCTGCCAGTCTCTGCGTCACCTGAGTCCCTGCCCTGATTGTGCAGGGCCAACTCTGTCTATATTTCACACTTCCCTCAAGGACCACCAGCAAAGCCAGCACTGGACTCTGTCCAGACTTCCACCTGGCTGGTGAAAGAACGCACTGTCTCCTACCATCCCTGCCAGTCCTCAGGTCCTTGAGGCCCCAGCAGCTGGAAGCTCCCTGCATGACACCCAGGGCCCCTGCAAACTTCTGCCCTCACTCCTGGTTCAAAGACTGCCTGTGAGGAAATCCCATCCACTCATCCACCTTCTAGGTTTCCTCTTACTCACTACCCATCCTGTGCTCTCAGACGACCCAAGCACCCAGTGGGGTCTCACCCCTCATCTATCAATCCTATGCCTGGCTGGAGGGTTCCAGAGTCCAGCTCCAGAGCCCAGTGTACACTTCTCTCTCCCCAGCCTATTATTTCCCTTTTGTCCCCTCAGCCACCCTCTCTGGCCATCGAGGCTAGAGTCATTCATTCCCTGAATATGGCCCCTTGGAAACACATGTCCCCACTCTCCCCGCTGACCACAGCCCTGCAAATCCATGCCTCCTCCAGAGAACTTCCCTGGGGCTGGGAAGCTGGGACCCGGCCTCTGTGGCTCTCTTAGTTCACATCCAAGGCACATCCTCAGCCTTCAGTAGACTGGGAACCTCTTGGGGACAGGGACCATGCCTGGTTTGTCTGTGGGCTCCTGACTCTGTAGCTGGGCTTGGCACAGTGACAGTGCCACCAAAGGAGGCTTGGGCAGGGAACATCTCCCTTACTAGGTGTGTGGAGCCAGTCCACTCTTTAGAGTCTTTAGCAGCCAGACCACAGATTCCAAGACGGTGAGAAGAACCTGACTTTGAAGTCAGACAAGGCCAGGTTTGATTCTTGGCTCTGATATCTGCTGCCACAGGCAGCTTCTTTATTGCTCTGTGCCTCAGTTTCTTCATCTACAAAGTGGAAATTATCCTGTCTGTCTTGCAGGCCCAACACATGAATAAGTATGAGGCTGCACATAAAAAAGCCTCGCACAAAGTGAGGCAAACAGTAGGTGCTTAATATGCAGTTGTTTGAGGATCATCCGGGAAGGCGTGACATTCCCCTTCTCTACCGCTCCAGCTGGGGTGTATCGGAGCTCTAGAACGGAGCTTGCAAAAGCCCAAGCAAGAGGCAGAAGCCTTCCCTTCCCCAGTGTGCTTGTCATATGGATGCCGGCTTGTTGCCAAGGAGGCGGTTTCCCTGGCAACAGTCAAGCAGGGGTTGGTGAGGCAGGCTGGAGAGACAGGTGGTGCTCAGAGGCAGGAGGAGGGTGGGGAGGTGGGAGGGGAGAAGGGAAGAAAGCGTCCAGAGGTAGCCACGCATGAAAACCCCTGTAATAAACCATTTGGTACTTGAGAGACCCTACCTTCAAGGGCATCAGACGCAGGGGTGTTGAGGCCTCCGAGGGCTGTTCATAGTGTCTCTGAGCCAGACAGAGGGTGGGGCCTGGGAGAGGATTTTTCTCCTCCCCAAGGGAAGAGAAGTTCCAAGGCCTGTTCTAACCTCTGTGGGTCTCTGTGCCTAACCAGAGAAATGGCCTCCCTCCCAGTGCACAGGATAGGACATGTTACCCAGTCACACTGGGACCCCTCGGACCCTTCTCAGACCTGACAGACCCAGGGACCACAGGTGGTTCCCTCTCTCTCATGTCTCCACTGTTTTGGGCCGCCCTAGCAGGTGCAAGCCCAGTGAAGTCAGGGACTACCGGAACCAGGGAAGGGCACCCTGTGTCTGGTGTCCGCGCTGCAAAAGGCAAGGGTGGCCATCGCTTAGCTGCCCCGCAGTGGAGCCTTTGACAGTCCCGACCTGCTGCCGACATCTGCATTCAGGGTGTGACCTGCTGTTCCGGGCTGTGAAATGCAGGGTAGAGCCTTGTCAGCAGGACACTTCTGAGTCTCTCATCCAGCCCTGTCTTCCTGGCCTTCCTCGGCAATGGGCAGCAGGGCTAATGGGGAGGTTGCCTCCCTCCAGGCAAGGCTACACTGGATTAGACTGAGCTCTGTCCGATTGTTGATTGTTTCCAGGCTGGGCTCTGCTGGGCTCTGCTCTGCAGCAGTCACTTGCCTGATTCAGGTCCCACAGGCCCCTTTGCTTCCTGCTGCCCAGTGAGCAGTTGCAAATGCTCATTAGCCTGGTAGAAGAATGAAGGCCAGCCCCCAGGTTTAGGGCAGTGCAAAGCTAGCTGCCTGGGTCTGGACCTCCTCTGAGGGTACTAGACATTGAGGACATGGGCTAGTTCTGAGATTACAGTTTAGAAAGGGACAGTACAGCGGAGCCACCCCCAGCTCTGGGTCGGGGGTCTGGTATGATTGAAGTTACCAATCCACTTCTGGGAAAGATTTTCCAATACTGCACCTGTGTTTAGAAAAGTCACTTCATGGGGCTGGAGAGATGGCTTAGCAGTTAAGAGCACTGACTGCTCTTTCAGAGGACCCGGGTTCAATTCCCAGTACCCACATGGCAGCTCACAACTGTCTGTAACCCCAGTTCCAGGGGACCTGGCACCTCCACACAGACACATATGCAGGAAAAATGCCAATGCACATAAAAATAAATAAATCTTAAAAAAAGAAGTCACTTCAGAGAGGACAAGAGTGTCCACTGCAGGGGACACTTGGCCAGGCAGACGCAGAGCTGAGGGGAGGTCTTTAAATGCTGCTGACACATCCCTGTGCATTCCCTCCACTCTGCATCAGGTCTCATAATCTAAGATGCTCTGGAGGTCAGAGCAGACCTCAGGGCACCAGCACTGAGCTTATGCAGGACGAGGAGGGGGCTTGAGGGAGACGGTGACCACCTAAGAAGAGCTGGGCATGAAGACTTTGGAGAGACATAGAGAGGAGCCAGAGGAGACTGTCATGTACATTATATTAAAATATTTTGGAAAGGGCCATCTGAGGAAAAAGTTGGTATAGGAAGAACCTCTCGGATGGGTAGACAGTGATAGCTTAGAGGCTATGAACAGGGCTCTGATCTTGACCAAGGGTGGGATGGCAACTTCTGAAGGATCGTGGTGATTTCAAGAATTGCTTCTGTAGGCATAGTCATGTACACCTTTAATCCTAGCACTTGAGAGGCAGAGGCAAGTGAATCTCTGTGAGTTCAAGACCAGTCTGTTCTACATAATGAGGTCCAGGCTAGTCAAGTGAGACTCAGTCTCAAAAAGAAAAACTGCTTTACTTCCACCTGCAAGAATAGAAAGGGTATCTGGCCTGAGTGACTGAGGACAGCCAGCATTTCCCAGAGTGAAGATGTTAGGAGGCTCACAGTGCCCGAAAATTTGGAATTTGGCTGAGAAACGCAGATGAGATATCTCGGTGGAGCTGGGTCCAATACTCAGAGATGTATGAGACAGAAGCTGGGGCTGGTCCAGACATGGATGGTGCTCAGAACCCTTTCCAGTGAGATCACTCAGGGGTGGGGAGTGATGATTAAAAAAAAAAAAAAAAAAGGACAGGGGTCCCAAGGCTGAACCCCAATGTCTACAACAATGTTTGGAGGTTAGGGTTCCATAGTTCCCGAGGAGGAATCAGTGAGTGGAGGCTGAAGGGGTGTGTCGGGGAATCAGGGGAGGATCAAGAAAGAATGGAACGTTCTAGAATCAAGAAGGAGGGAGCACTCGGTGCTGTCAGAAGCTGCTGAGTCATCAAGGGACCCGAGGATTCAGAACTGCCTGCCGGATATAGCCACGTGGAACCACAGTGACTGCCGAGGAGCGCTCTGGTGAAGGGTGGCAGCAGCACTAGCCAGTCAGAAAGGAGGGAGAAGGACTGGGAACTGCCACAGTGGGTCAAACCCTTGCCACGCAAGTGTGAGGACCTGGGTTCAAGTCTCCAGAATCCATATAAAACCAAGTGCAAGGAGTGCACGTCTGTTATTCCAGCAGTCCTACAGAGATGAGAGGAGGAGTTCCTGGAAGCTCACAGGCCAGCTAGCCTGGAGTATGCAGCAGCGAACACAAGGAGACGCTGTCTCAACTGAGGCAGGAAGCGAGGACCAACGCCCTAGGTTGTCCTCTGACCTCCACACACATGCCTTTAAATCCACATTTAAATCCACACTCACTCTCACATATACAGATGGTTTGCACACACGCACATACAGATTTTCTTGAATGTCAAATAAAAAAATCAAGAAAAGGCGTTAAGAAAAGGCACCCCGGGGTGTTCTGTCATCTGTCGAGAAGGGAGGGCAGCTGGAGGGGACACAGTTCAAGAAGAGGAATTTAAGACGGAAGAAGAGGAATCAGCGTGCTGGGAGCTGCAAACGCAATGCCGCATGACTAACCCTGCATTAATCATCACAGGACCAGCACTCAGGAGGTTTCAGTAGTAGAATCAGCGAGTTCCAGACCAGCCTGGGCTAACACAATGAGGTTAACCCAGTTTAAAGCCAAACAAGCACCAGGCTTTGCTTTGGATGGGCTGGCCCATCTAAAAATTCCAATAGGTCAGGTTTCTAAACACAAGTTGGGGTGGTACTTTTTTTTTTTTTCTTTTTTTGATGATGTCTGAGTGCTTTTCCAAATGAAAGAAAGTGAAGCTGACAATTAAAAGGAGAACTTTGTAAACCCACCTTCCCACTGGCAGATACTTAACAACTGATAAAACAGACCAAAAAAATCAATAGGGATCAATCAGGGTATGGGACATTTTAGCAATATGATCAGCAAACTTGCTATCACTGACGTATACAGAACACTCACTCGCCATGAAGGAAGTATGGCTGCTTCCCAAGCGTGTGAAGAGCATAAGGCAAGTCTCAGCGGAGTTCAGAGTATAAAAGTCAGAAGACATGGGGGTTGGGGATTTAGCTCAGTGGTAGAGCACTTGCCTAGCAAGCACAAGGCCCTGGGTTCGGGCCTCAGCTC